>JARYGA010009146.1:0-46311 GCA_030545235.1 Helianthus tuberosus | reverse complement strand
GCATGTGTACCTATCTGTTATTTTCATGTTTTCCAAAAGTATAATTGATTATACATGTTAGTACTTATCTGTTGACGAACTGAATGACTATCTATTGTTTAAACACTGATTTTTCAAATACTATAACCTTAATTGTTGAATTGTACTTGTTTTGTTCACCAGACCGGTTGTTAGTATGATATAGCGCTATAGGATTTGACACCCCATTCCTGTTGTCATGGAATGTCTGAAACCAATTTGGTTCTCCATCCAAATAGGGATTTCCTTTGTGGTATCCCTATAGTCTCAAAGGTGTATTTTGATGCACTAGGTCTGAATGAATTCTTAAATCACATTATTTTTGTATATTTAGTTATACTCCCAAAAGTATAGTTTGATATGCTCCCATATGCGATATAGTACAAAACCAACATATATGTTATTTTATTTATCACATCCAAAGCATATTTTGATATGTTATTTACAAAACCAAAACATAGTTTATTATGTTATTTATGAATCCGAAGTATACATGTAATATACTACTTAAAACTATTATTTTAAACAACGAGGGTATATTTAATGTACTATCTATCTATCGATTGGGTTTTGGTTAGTGTTTAGATAACGGGGCGGGTGTAATGTGATGAAAACATGGTAGATACGCCGCCGATACTTCTTATATATAAGTGTTTTCATTGCATTACACACCGTGGCGTTATTTAGTACATTTGGGTTAACGATATTGGAACTGAAATATACTTTAATATATTACTCATTCGATTCTCTTAAAATCCAAAGTATATTTTCAGATATACTATAAGCCTTTTTATCAAAATATTGTTTTACAAGCAACTTATCTTATACAAACTCATTTTACTTGGTTATTCATTTAACCTTACAATTATTTATACATATCATCTGATCTTATTGCTTTTCAAATGATTTACAAAACAAAACAATCTACAAGGTTCATGACTAAACTTTATTAAACATTTTCTTAAACTTACAAGTCATGAATCATATTTTCACAAAACCTATGTATCTCACAGGCATTTTTATGCTGACGTACCTATTTTTTACACATGTTTCAGGTACTGCTTTGCAATGATTGTTGATACATGCTACATTTAGGATGGACTCGTGCCTTAGCAACTTTAAAACTTGGAAGATCATAGTTGTACTTATTTGATTGTATTAAAACAATGAGTTCATTTATTCAATAAAACAGAAATTATTTATTCCATGGTTATGAAACAATGATTCTGTTACAACACTCCCCGACGTTTCCGCCACGTCTAGTTGCTTTACGTGGTCGGGGTGTGACACGAGTGCAGTGATAGTGTAGCATAAGCGAGAATAGTGAGAAATAAGCTCGTACACAATCCCTACTGGATGTACACGAGTCGGTCTGTTGGTTCATAACTATAGACTAGGTTTCTAAGACATCGACCCGGACTAGGTCGTGTCTTGCCTAATTCCCTATAGTTATGGCTCTGATACCAATCTGTCACACCCTAACCGATGGCGGAATCATCGGGGCATGGCACTAAGCGAAACAGATTGTCCAGAAGTTTCCATAACAATTATCATTACCATTCAATTTAAAATAACATGTCCCATACCATGTCTCAAACAGTAAACAAATTATTACAGATAAAATCAAGGCAAACAATTCTGTCCCGACAACTCAGATTTATACATAGATAGTTTATTTATTGGTTTCTAGGACCTCTTTTCCTAGCTTCGATTTCATCACTGCGCAGAGAGCATCCTAGACCTTTCCTAGCCTCGATTTCACAGCGAAATAGGCATACAAACAACTTAAGCACCTGTCACATACGTTAAAATAAAGTCAATACATATAATGTAAAGGTGAGCAAACAAGCTTGATAATAGCATATAGAGTTCGAATTCGTTTACGCATAACCAGCACGTACACATAGTGAAATGAAGCACGTTAGTTATCGACATAGATCCATCGATACCAATGACTGCGGGTTGACTGCCTGAGGCAGTTCGCAATACATGATTACCACTGTAATCCATGCAAGTAATTGTCCTTAACAACCCCTGCGAACAGGTGTTGAGTCCAAACTATAGTACTATCGTTGCTAAGGCAGGTAGACAGCATTCCATGTGTAAACATAACAAACAAGCATTCATAAGCCACGTATAACATGCATTAACGGTTAGCGTTCAAATAGTATTGAGTAGTGTGTTCGATGTGATTTGAATCGTTGTAACGTATGTAACACCCAAAAGTGCATAAAGCAAAAAGGGTTCGAGTTTACTCACAGTGGTTGATGGATTGAAGGGAGCGCTTAGTGAGTAGGGTTAGCCTGAATAGATTGATAGCATGATGATAAGTGACGCGTAAAACGATGCAAAGTACGAATGGGTCGGATAGCAGTTCAGTCGGATGGTAATCCGATCGGACGGTTTGTTTGTGCGGATGGCAATCCGTTCGGATGGTCATCCGGTCGGACGGTAGTCCAGTCGGATGACTATTGTGGATTGTTTCTTCCTATGAGATGAATGTGTTTGTGTATGATGGTTTGTCTTTTGAAAATTTCGTTATAGCATTTTGAAAACATTGAAGTATCTCTATCCTTCAAGTCGGTCGATCGGATGGTCAATCGTGCGGGTGACAATCCGCTCGGATGATCATCCGGTCGGACGGTAGTCTGGTCAGACGGCGACTCTAGTGATAAGGTTACTTAGTGGGAACAAATTCACAGCAGAAGTGTCACTCGATCGGATGTCCATTCGACCGGGTAGCAACCCTGTTAATGAACATGTTGAAAATTGTTTAAGTCTTTAAAGTCCTAGTATCTCATGATCCGAAGAGTAATCCGATCGGATGGCAATTCGTTCAATACTCAAACTCCAGATAGAGTTGATGAAGTGTGGGACCCAAGGTGTGATCCGTTCGGACAGCAATCCGTTCGGGGAGCCTATCCGTTCGGACAGTAGTCCGGTCAGACAACACTTCGTCCCGGTTGCTCCGGTAGTCTTACACTTGGTCGTTTTGTTTGTTTGTAGTTTTATCGAGATGCTTTGACATTGTGTTAAGCAACATAACCCCATCTTGACCCAAGCGACCTGATCGACCAGGAATCACCTTAGTTCGGCCAGTTAACCGGTTCAAGACGGTTGTTCTTGTTTAACCCGAAATCGGTGGTCTCGTGAGTAGAATCCAGATCTTGAGCTAGCACAACAGTAAGAATGAGCGGAGGACTAGATCTAGGTCCAATTCTATCAGTTTCAAGTGCTTTGAGTGCAAAAGAGTTGAAAGAAAGTTAGAAACCATCTTTCAATCCTTTTCCACTATGTTTATGTTTAGATCTAGCATAGATCTTTGTTCATTTGTGTGAAAATCGGTTAGATCCGAGTTGTTCTCGGTGGATTGAAGTCAAAACATGAAGTTCTTCAAGAACACATGATGACATCATCCTAGAACACCTCAAATCTAGCGATTTCACGGTTAAAAGTTATGATTCAAAAGATAGAAAGGTGTAGGAGTGCGTGTAGATCAAGAAAGTACAAGATTTAGGACGAGATCTTACCAAGATTGAGAGAAATCAAAGAAAAGGTGAGCTGAGAGTGCTGGTCGGACAGAGGTTTCCAAAAGTAGAAAGTTTGAGAGTGACATGGGTATTTATAGGATTCCAAAAGGGGAAAGTGTGGGTCGGTCGGATGGTATCCCGCCCGAATGACTATCCGGTCGGATGTCATCTCGGTCGGATGGCATCTTGACACCATGGCCAAGTGGCAGCCCGGTCGGATGACTATCCGGCCGGATGGCACTTGGTTCGTGTTCTCGACGCGATGATTTTTTACTGATTCGATTTTGATTGCGATCGATGCGAATGCTATAGAGTTTCCTATTCAAATTACTTTTAGTCCCAACTACTATATCTAGCACTATCTCTTCTCCACTAATTATCATAGTTCGATTTCGATTGAGTTCGATTGCGTATCGAGTTCGATTGCGATTCGATTGATTACCACACGTAACATAAATGAACATGCACAAGTAACACATAAGGCACACACACACGTATAACAATAACTAAAATGCGTAGTTCGAGTTGCGATTTAATGTCGATTCGATTAGCATAGTTTGATTATCGTTTAGTTAGCTTTATCGCATTGTTACTTCCTGTAGTTCACAGTCGTAGGTTGCTTAGATTGCGAATAACATGCTTCGATTATTGTAATTATTGACACTTACTCCACAAAATACAACTAAAATAAATATACAAAAGAAATCTACTATAAGTCAAGTCGCGCGAAATCGGTCGTTGACTTTGACCTTGACTTTGACTCTGACCTCTCGGAAACACGGGGTGTTACATATAGTGATAAGAATAACGAAACGGGAACAATGTAAAAAGGGCATGGTGGATTCCCCGCTGGTACTTCCTATATATAAGTGTTCCTTATTACATTGCGGGCGTAGCGTTATTTAAGTTACTAGAAGTCCTGTACCTTGACCAATGTTGTTTTATCTTACACTCTCCGACTCCCATTTCGAACACACACACAAGTTTCCTATAATAGTTTTAGTAGAAAACATTCTCCCATCCGTTGTTAGAAACCCCAAAGGTCACACACTCTTCATATTTTGTTGCAACAAGGACATCACTTTGACATTAACATGGCGCTCTTGAGTTTCGGTATAATCATACATCTATTATTTGGAGTGAAGTTTAAATCTTCGGATCTGAACTCATCCTTATAAACAACAGACGAGTACAATTAAGAAATTCGCTGGAAATCCAAACGTGGCCCAGAGTTTTACTTAGGGAATGGGGGATTCATCGGAAAGCGAAACAATCACATCTGCTTTCACAAGTTTCCTCTAAAATTAAATTTCGGGACAAAATTTCCTAAAGAAGGGGAGACTGTGACATTTGTGCCTTTACAACTGTCATACAAATATGAATCCAATTAAATCTTGTTTTTCATTCTTGGGATTTGTACAATTACATATGACATTGCACATATCAAATCTCGTATGATTTCGAACTCTCGAGAAGCTTTTCTGGAAGTTTTACGTAAACAATTACACAAACGTAATCAGTTTAACAAAACGTACACTCTGGAATAGTGACATAAGATTAACATACCTTAAATAACCTTTACATAACTTAGAAATAAGTTTTGAAGGGTTTGGTATGGCAAAAACATGTTTATTCGATCACAGGGACTATTTGCGACAAACTGGAAAAGACTGTCGATTCGTGTAGCAACGTACACTCCGGAACAAGATCATAATCTAAACATACCCTAAATACCCTTAAAATAGCTTAGAAATAAGTTTTGAAGGGTTCGGTATGAGAAAATACGCTTATTTGATCATAAGGACTAAAAGCGTCAAAACTGCGAAAGTATGCAAATGCGTGCATATCTTGCGTTCTGACCATATCCCGACATCCAAAAATTTTTGTAATCACTAAAATATTTTATTTTAGTGATAGGAATGCAAAAATGCCATTCGTCGCGCAATTTGGATCGTTTTCGCGTCCGTTCGAGTTTCATCGTAATTAACCGAACATCGCGATCGTACGGCCAAATGAACTGACATCCATGATATTTTCAAGCATATTTCAAGTCCCCTATGCTTTAACATCCTTGTAGAGCCTTGAAATTGGGTTAACGGGGGTTAAATGCGTCGAAAAAGAAGTTTTGGAGCTGCAGGAGCCTGTTTTGACAAAGTTTGAAACTTCTGATCTGCACCTGTTAGGCTGGCCGCGACAGAAATCTTGTCTGGGGTAGCGGGCCCTAAGGACTAGAGCTGGCAGAAACTAGTTTTTGATCAAAACAGCTGAAATCAATGGTTTTGGCCAATTGTTTCCTTGTTTGGGGACCAAGTAAAGCTTCCTAATCAGTCTCTAACACATGTAGGGCTAGGATCTTTCCTTGATCATCACACAAACAATTGTCATGATCTTATGATTCAAGGATTACTATAAATAGCCAAGACCATTTCTTTCTTCACTTGCTTATTTCATTCTTCTTTCACCTTAGCTCTGAATTGAGGCTACCACACTTTGTTGGAGGCCTCATATTGAGCTTTCTTAGTCATTTTTCCAGCCTAGAACACTTGTAAGTATTCTTTCATGCTTTGTTTATTTATTTCAAGCAAGAAAGTTAAACAATGTTTGACTTTCAGCTTTGACCATGATTTGGTCAAGTCAAAGTTCGTTTGAACTTTGCAACGTGAGCGTAATCACGATGGTTATTGTGACACCCGGCTTTTCAGGCCGTACCGTACAACTGTAACTCGTGTTGTGAATAGGTAACAGGGTTGTATTTGGCTGGTTATGATGTTTATTTGTGGAATTTAATGAGTTGGCAAAATTAAACTTTGAGAAAAATTATGTTGGCAACGGTAAGATAAACGCTTATCGCGTAACGGTTAAAATGCGAAACGAATGTCAGTGACCACCCAATCAGGGTTAAAATCCTAAAAATAGTCTATTATGATTAGAATAAATAGTTTAATCATATTCGTGAGGAAAAATAAATTAAAACGCTAAGAAACTCTATTTTTCGAGTTTGAGCGCGTACCGCGCGTTGCACCGCGTACACCAACAAAATACTGTCAACACAGCCTGTCAAGGAAACTAATAATCATTCTAGTAATAATTTGATGAGTTTATTACTTTAGAATGATAAAAATAAATAAAAACGTATAAATCCCTATTTTTGCAATTTTAAGTGCGTATCGCGCAGCACAGCGCGCATACTGCCAAATACCGACAATGTCGCCAGTCCAGGCAAAAAAAATATTGTTCCATAATATTTTGGTGAGTTTATTTTTATATAGTGTTAAAAATAATTTAAAACGCGCTAAAACAGGTTAAAACGCTAGATAAAATGCCCGGTATCTAGTAAAATACCAGTTTTTAGCCTAAATTACATATATATATATATATATGTATACATATAATTAAAATCGGATATATATATATATATATGTGTGTGTGTGTGTGTGTGTGTAGGGACATGTGTTAGTAGAAGACTTCTCTCTCTCTCCTCTTTCATACATTCATTGGGCAAAAATGGAGGTGCATGCATGACTAATGGATCAACACAACTTCCAATCTCTTCCATAAATCAAGAAAATCATTTGAGACAATCAATTCTCACTCCCTCTCTCTTGTTCACGGCTGAACATACACACACACACACACTAAATTTCAAAAATTCTAAAGATCCATACTCCTATATGATCCATTTCAAGGAGATTTCAAGTTCATTTGAAGGTTTAAAGGTGTTTTCAAGAAGATTTAAGCTAGAACAAGTTTCACATCATCTTTTTCATTCAAAACCCCATTTGAATCTTGAAGGTATAAAAATTATTTTCTTAAAAATGTTCTTGATTCTTAGTGAAGAAGAAGATAGTAAACAGGCTTCTCTTGTTCTTGGAATTAAACACAAACTTGAAACTAACAACAAATGGGTTTTCAAAGAAAATAAAAATGAATGTATGTGTATATGTATGTATAACCGTGAGTGTGTGTATACATGTGTATTTGAGTTGAGTTTTGATTTTGGTTAATTCTTGTTTGATTTGATTCTCAAAAATGAAATGCATGCATGATCAAAAGGTGATTTATGAAAGTTCATATGGTTAAAAGATGAACATGATAAAGTGAAGTTTTGAAATCATAAGTGTGTATGTATATGGGTCGTGTATGTATGTGTATATATACATGCATGAGAATTTTTGATGCTTAAAAGTGGTAGATGTGTAAGAATGTGCATGTCTTGCACTTATGATGAATGATTTGGATGATAATCATGTGTAGAATATGATTGTTCTTGAATACTTGAACATGATTTAAATATAAGTTGAATATATATTTTAGTGCATATAAAATGATGATGATGTATTATGAATGCATTTGATGCATTTACTTGAACATGCATGATGGTATGTGATCTTAAAAGGTGATTTGAGTATGATTTAGTAAAAATAAGTTATGAGCAGATTATAAACACTAAAATGAAGTTATTTTAAAGTGTTTAGTGACTTATAACTTTGTCATAATATTTGCTAGCTTTGCATGTTGTACTTGGTGCATTAAAAGTTGTAAAATACGTGAAATTGCATAATTTATGTGACTTACACAAAAACTGCACTAATCTGATAATTACCATTATTTTAATCAGTAAATAACATGTATTGTGTTAAAATATCAAGTCGTTTCGAGTTGGGATGAGTATAGTAACGTTTAACGCAAAACTATGCGTTAAAACGGTCAAAAATCGGCTTTTCGAGTGATTTTTATAAAACTAATTTAGATCAGTAAATAAACTGATATTTTTAGTGTAAAAATAAGTATTTTAACTAATTTTAAGTTTACTTGGTGTTTGGTTGGTCATACGTGACTTCCGACGCCCGAAAACGTTACCGAATCGCTAAAATACGCATTTTTCTAAGTACACTAGTATGGGTAAAATTTTGGGTAAACCTTATGTGTTAAAATGTGTCATGTGATTTAAACATGAGAATGTGAAAATATGTTAAGTTTTAACATGATTTTAAAGATTTAGATTATGCTTGTATATTTGTGCGTTTTGTGCGGTAGAAACGGTAAAAATCGAGTTAAGTGTGTAACTTGTATGTCGAGCATGAAATTTGATACATATGAGATATTTATGAATATTTGCTATAAAATGACAAAATAGATAAGTTAACAAGATTTCGTGTGTCTCAGTGTTAAATTATATGAACGTTTATGTATATATATTACGACACGCAAATCGTAGATATATTGCGTATAAACGAAAGAGTTAACGGATTTACACCAATAATGGTCACCAATGAAATCGTTCAGTCGCAAAATCATAAAAATATATGTATATGGACTCTTATATATAATATATTAACGTGGCCAACATAATCAAAAATGACAACTTTTCGAGAAAATCTCAAAGTTATGTGATAATTATAAGAAACGGAGAAACTTATGATTTTTGTGTTATGAATATTGATTTAAAAATCGTTCCTATATATATATATTATATATAATAGGGACATGTGGAAATCAATCTCTGGGATTGCGCTATTTAAATACGCACCCAAAGGTGAGTGTCACTAAACCCCTCCTTTTACTGTTTTGTATATATTTTGGGGGTAGAACACGTCATTAAAATGGGTTTAATAATGTTTTTCGAAATAAAACATACCTTTTAATATAAAATATATATTTTCGCTGAAAATATATGAGACTTGATAAGACATACGTTTCGAAGTAAAGCGTTTTTGATGAATGAATATTGTAAGTACGGTATTTCTTAAGTGAAACAAGACCGTACAGTTGGGGATGAATTCTTGACTGGGTCTCATATATGGAGAGTAAGGGGAATTCGTACAACGACGTGTATTAAATTGTCATATTAGTAGGATATACATATTGTACGTGAGGCAGACATCATATTGTCCTTCAAGAGGACCCGACGCCCATGATGTCGTTTAATTAGTTAAGTATTGCACGCGATGAATTATTGGTAGATCTATCGGGTTGAAAACCCCGTCGTGACCGGTCGCCCCGTGTCAAGTCAAACGACGAATTAATATTCTGTTTATTGTCTAGCTTTGATTATCCCTGCATGGTTAATATATAGTTATATCGTCTAGCTAACATGCGAGTCTGAAAGTTGACGCAATAATTTAATATACAAAACCTGGGCAATATATATATTAAAGTTATCGGATTGATGAACCGACGGAAGGCCCATGGATTTTATTAAGGAAGTAAAATGGACTTTCTAAAAATTATAGGGATGTTTTCAAATAAACACCTAATCATAAAGTTTTCCTTGGAATAAAATTGGTTGTAAATGAATATGTGAACTCACCTTCCTTTGTGTTGACACTTGATTTTTAACGTGTTCTACAGGTACTTGAGTTCGGCTTCGGGGAATTAGGCGTATCTTGTGGTTGTTGATGCATGTTTTGTCACTTAAATATGTTGGACTAATTTTAAAACTTTCTGGGACGAATGTAATAAGATCCATGAGGATCAAAACAACTTAACTATGTCATGATTGTGTCATATTTTAAAACGTAATGTTTAAAACTTAGGTTTTGAATAAGATAATATGTCCAACAAAATTAATGCATCGATCATCAAGATATAAATGGGCACCGCTTCCGTCACCACTACGTTTTATATTCCGCTGCGACGTTTTTGGGGTGTGACAGAAGTTGGTATCAGAGCCAATGGTTGTTAGCGAACTAGATGTTTTTCGGAGGAAAACACTAGACTTCAACCGGAGAATTTTGAAATATAAAATCTAAAATTCTCGAAGCCAAGAATATTAAATAAACATAGAAAAATTTTATCATGTATGAAAACCCTTATGTGTTTATGTGCATACGTGATTTTCTATTTATTTGGGCCTTATGTGTTACTATTCATATTGATCACACACTTACTTTGTACAGTTACGATATGTCACGTCTCGGCCAATAGAGCTATCAGTAGTCCTGCTCACTGATACTGTCGAGCCTACACTTGAGATTCTTTCCGCCCGTCGTTATAGAATCGTCTATTCCGCTATTCGAGTCGTGTGTTTTGCTACACCTCTTTTTAGGTCTACACACGCCGTAGGAAGAGGACTCGACCCGTTGGAGAGATCGCCTCGACCTCGAGAGCTGAGACAGCGTCCGCTTTGAAGAAGCAGAAGGAGATTTGGGTCAATCGCTCTCACTGTGATCGTTAGTTCGCCATGTTACGCGGAGACTTGGAGACGAAGGGCAAGATGAAAGACTTAGAGGGACAGATGGACTAGTATGATGAGCTAGAAGAGCTTGTTTAGGAAGATGTTGGACTTCCAGGGATTGAAGCATTAGTGGTTGGTTGTTTCTGTTGTTTTGTTTCGTATGTCTCATTTGATAAACCCTATTTATGGCGTGCACGCCAAATTTTCAGATATTTAGGAGGAAATTTCATATAGACTTGTTGCGGGTGTTGATATAGGCACGCCGAATTTTGATTTGGTCTTAGTACTAAAAACAAGCTTTGAAAATATCTGATATAAATATCGAATGGGTTCCTTTTGGTTAAAAATTGTTCTCATTAATAAGTGGATATTATACATGCGCAATGTTGATCTACTAACACTTAATGATTGAATTATTTTGGATATCGTCTTATGTTGATATTATGTTGTAATAATAGAAGCGACGAAATGCCGCCAAAAGCGAGACAGGGTTCTGGACTACCTATTACCCCGAAAGAGTTGGCACAACTCATAGCCTAACACGTTAATACTAGCATGGAACAGCGCGATGCTAACCAAAATAATGGCGAGGAACGTGGACGTGATACTCATGGGCATGGTTTTGGTGGGACACAGATCGGAAACCCTTTAGGTGATATAATGATCGAAAAGTTTTTAATAGTTCCTGTGTTATGATATAATCGGAGCGTAATTCTGATTTTTCATTAACTTTGTGAACAGTACATAGATGTACACATAAAACAATCCAGGGTTGTAACCGAAGATCATTTGCTGGTACCCTATGCAATGACGTCGCAACGGTATGCGTGATGTCGAGCCGTCACAGCGGGTCGACCATTCAAATAATTCCCGCATTCCGAGCCTAGATCTGGAGATTCGCGAAAGCGAAAGTCTGAGAGTTCGAGGAAAGATATCGATGAGAAGCGTGGTGAGTAACGCAGATTGGAGGAAGCGTGTGTAGCTAACCCTAGAGTCGGGAAAGGATAATTCCAGGGACGGCAGGAGTGGTCTTGAGAGGAAGACTCACGAGGATGAGTGATAAAGTGCGCCAGATGTGGTCAGACTGGACATATGATTCGCGAGTGCTATGCTAAGAGTACATCGGAGGGAGATACACTCAAGGGATGTTATGAGTGTGGTGAGCAAGGACTTTTCAGGAGAGATTGTCTGGAAATGAAGGGTCAGGGATGGCCAGAGGTAGAGCGTTCGAGCTAAATGCTGGGAAAGCATGAGACGATCTTGCTGTTGTTATCGGTATGTTTCGAATCAAAAACCAATCTATGTTCATACTTTTAATACCGAAGCTGACTTGAGTTTTGTTCAAGAAACTTTGAACCATTTTTGTGTTCACTAACAAGTAAGCTGGGTATAAAAGTGCCCGATAGAACTAACAATTGGTAAGTTGATAGAAACTAGTAAGGCCGTTTGCGGTTATAGTATTTAGTTAGGTGATCGTAGTTCTAGTGTTGGTTTATTTCCAGTGGAGCTGGGGAGCTTTGACGTAGATGCGAGGATGGATTGATTATCCGAGAATGAAGTAGGGGACTATCGCCTGAAGAAGCTAGATAGGATATCTCACCCTGATGACGGCAGAGAAGTGATAATTGTTCGTGGAAACCGATCGAGTGTCGGGTGTCTAGTGTTGATGGTAGAGAGTCATCGGCGTTTTGAGGATGCTCAAGTTGTTGCAAAAGGCTATCCTGCGTTCCTTGTTAACGTGGTAGGATATGAAGGCCAAATGTAGGAATATCGGAGAGATTCCTATTATTCGCAATTATCCAGAAGTTTTCCTGAAAAGACTTATCTGGATTGCCCCCTGCGAGACAGATTGAATTTCGAATCGATCTGGTACCCGGTGCTGCACCTAGTTGCACAATCTCCTTATAGATTAAAGCATCGTTTGAGAATGATAGAAATGTCGAGTCAATTTCAAGAGCTACTGGACAAGGGTTTCATTCGATCAAGTTTTTTTTTCGCTTTGAGGCGCATCTGTTTTGTTGAGAGAAAGAAGGATGGATCCTTCAGGATATGTGATGATTTAAGAGAACTGAACAAGTTGACTATCAAGAATCGGTACCCTTTACCGAGGATTGATGATTTGTTCGATCAAGCTACCGGGATCCAGCTGCTACATGAAGATCGATCTATGATTGGGATATTATCAGTTGAAGGTTACTGACGAAGATATGCTAAGGACTGCTTTTCGAACATGATATGGCCATTACGAGTTATTAGTCATGCCTTTTGACTAAATTAATGCGCCATTTATATTCATGGATCTCGTTAACAGGGTATGGAAACCCTAATCAGATGAATTCGCGATAATATTCATCGACGACATACTTGCCTATGTGCGAACAAAGGAGAATCATGAGTAACATTTGAAGTTAACTATGGAGTTGGTGTATGATGAGGAGCGCCAAAGACCCCATCGGGAGTTTGATGATCTATATGGCTAGCTAGGTGCTACCGAAAATTTATTAAGAATTTCCTTAAATTAGTGCAGCCTTCGACACTAATAACCACGAAAAGGGAAAAAGGGGAATTGATTGGGCAGAAAAGTGAGAGGAAGCTTTTCAAACCCTTGTAAGAAGAACTGGGAGTGTGTACGATGGCTTTCGAAGAAAGTTAGGATACTCACATGCCCGTGGCAGAGTTATCCTATAATAGTTATCACACTAGTATTTAGGTTGCTCCGTTTTGAAGTCCTGCATGGATAGAAGTGTTGATCGCCACTTTGTTGAGCTAACATGACAAAGGACAATTAACCAGACCTTAATTTATCTAGGAAACCAGTGATAGGATTTGCCTGGATCGAGGGAAGGTTAAAAGTCGCCAATTGATCAACAGAAGGACCACATGGACAATTGAAGGAACTATTGCGATTCCAGATTGAAGATTTGATTCTGTTAAAGGAGTTATCTTGCAGAGGTGCTATTAGGTCTAGTAGAGAGAAGAAAAGCTGAGCCACATTGACTTGGTCCTTTCAAGAGCCCATCTTGAGTTGGATCTATCGCTTATAGGCTCAAGCTATCATAAGGATGGAGTAGTGTACATGATGTATTGTTTGGGTTCAGTTGAGAAAGTGTATAATGGATAATACACTGATTATGTTCTTTATAGAGATTTGTTTGGAAGATAAACGGAAGATTATCGAAGCACCGTAGAAGCAGTACGTATAGCTAGAAGAGTTATGCTAATAACCGGACAGGTAATTACAGCATTCTAATCGTGTATGCGAATTATTGATTTGGCGATTTGTGGACATCTGAAATGAATGCAAGAAGGAAGGAAGACGAGTTTATGAGATTTGATTCTTTCGAGAGCCCATTTCGAGTTGGATCAATCGGGTGTAAACTCAGACTATCTTAGGTACGGGGTAATGTATATGTAAATATACGTATGTAGAACCCAAATTGGTGGAATATTGACTTAATCTTCTTGATTAAGTGCTTGTAAATGTTGAACCCTGGAAAGGGTGGAGAGCGTTGAGATGAGAGATTAGGAATTGAGGGTATATGTAATATAGGTCTACGAAGATTCTTCGTAAAGAATCAAAGTTTCCCGCAGAAACTATAAGACTATATTCATTAAATCTGTTTTTCCTGTTTCCACCCAGTGCAAAAACAAAACCTGTAGAGTAAAAATTTCGGGGACGAAATTTCCTAAACAGGGGGAGATTGTGACACCCGGCTTTTCAGGCCGTACCGTACAACTGTAACAGGTGTTGTGAATAGGTAACAGGGTTTTGTTTGACTGGTTATGATGTTTATTTGTGGAATTTAATGAGTTGGTAAAATTAAACTTTGATAAAAATTATGTTGGAAACGGTAAGATAAACGCTTATCGCGTAACGGTTAAAATGCGAAACGAACGTCGGTGACCACCCAATCAGTGTTAAAATCCTAAAAATAGTCTATTATGATTAGAATAAATATTTTAATCATATTCGCGAGGAAAAATAAATTAAAACGCTAAGAAACCCTATTTTTCGAGTTTGAGCGCGTACCTCGCGATGCCGCGCGTATACCGACAAAATACTGTCAACACAGCCTGTCAAGGCAACTAATAATCATTTTAGTAATAATTTGATGAGTTTATTACTTTAGAATGATAAAAATAAATAAAAACGCATAAATCCCTATTTTTGCAATTTTAAGCGCGTACCGCGCATACTGCCAAATACCGACAATGTCGCCAGTCCAGGCAAACAAAATATTGTTCCATAATATTTTGGTGAGTTTATTTTTATAGAGTGTTAAAAATAATTTAAAATGCTCTAAAACGGGTTAAAACGCTAGATAAAATACCCGGTATCCAGTAAAATACCAGTTTTTAGCCTAAATTACATATATATATATATATATATATATATATATATATATATATGTGTGTGTGTGTGTGTGTAGGGACATGTGTTAGTAGAAGACTTCTCTCTCTCTCCTCTTTCATACATTCATTAGGCAAAAATGGAGGTGCATGCATGACTAATGGATCAACATGTCACACCCCAACCGATGGCGGAAACATCAGAGTGAGACGAAGAAAGATTGCTCATCACACATAACGCTAATTTGTGACAATAGAATTTAAGATAAATTGATTTCTTTCATAAATAAATGTTACAATACATGAAATTTGAAATACAACATGTTAAATACAAAAAGAACAATACGTCAACAAATATGACATTTATACAACGTATCTAATCTAAACGTCTAATGTGTATCTAGGTATCAATGCTACTTCATTTCATGGCATCATCATCCTCAACCTGTAACATGTTTAAAATAAAGTTCAATGCAAAAGCAAAGGCGAGTATACAAGTTTGGTACGTACATAACAAAAGATAAGTTTTTAAACAATTCCTCATAGCAAGCATGTGATTCAAGATAAACAATAAATTTGGCATGTGTCTAACAAATCAACCCAAAAGAGACGCGAGATGCTGCATGACATAACCACAAGTCTACGGGCGGGGCGTCAATCCTATAGCGCTACATATGTCACGGTTAGGCTCGTACGAAGTTAATGATAAGTTCAACACATAAAGTTTCACCCAAGTTTAAAGTATCAAGCAATCACGTATACAAGCATGTTATAGGAATGTTCATGTGTTTAAGCAAAATGTTCATGTGTAAGTTGTTGATAAGTAAACATGTTACACCCCAAAAGTGGTAAAAGTAAAAAGGGGAAATACTAGTATACTCACAAAGTTTGCATATGCTTTCCAATTATCCAATTATTTACGAGTTGATGAGGTTAAAAGGTTGAATGTGTAAGGGTTAAAGTTCAAGTATACTTAGAGTCGAGATTCGGTATTTAAAACAACATAAAAATAAATTATGAGAATAACATGTGATAATGATCACTTTCAACACATAACACTTGTATGACACTTGGTAACCTCAAGGGTTATGATAATGTTTTCATGAGTTGAACACCCATAAGAATCACAACAAGGTTTAGGTCTTAGAGGATCTTCTACTACTTTAACATATAAACACAAGTTCAACATTAAAGGTTCGAATGAGTGTATATATATATTTAGGCTAAGTATTACATATTATTTAGTCCAATAATTCAAGTAGGAGGTAGAAGATTAGGATCTTCATTTAGGCACCTCGAGTTATCATAGATGTCATGTATGGGGTAGGAAGAACATGCTTCCATTTAGGAACCCCTTGAATGTTCACTACTTCACTTGATGTAAAAACAACCAAGGAGGGTCACGAACTAGGATTAACACAATAATATAAACAACCTAACTAAAGAGAAATCATCAAATCATGTGAGGATTGTATGTAGGACAACCCAAGTTGTTCCATAATCACTCATTTATCAAGATCTAAGCTTGACATGATTTATGGGCAAAATACCCTAACAAAACAGAAAGTATTTGAGGTTTTAACCTCTGATTTATAGTGTCTCAACCTTGTTTTTAAGCTTAACCAACCATAAGAGAGGTTGTAAGCATTAGGACATAGGTGTGAGATGTGTTAGACACAAGTTGGATGAGTTTAAACAACTTTTGAAGAACTTGAAACAAAACAGAAAGTTTGTGGACAATTTCGGAGCAATTCCAGGTCTGATTTCTCCCAGGAGAAGTCAAGGAATCAAACTCCATGATTATCCAAGCAAGTAGGAAGAAGAATCGAGTAATTTCGTTGAGAAATGAGCAAGTTATGCTCACTTTTGTAAAGGTGTATGAATCTGTCCGAATTTCTGAAATTTGCAAGAACTTGAGAGTGTTTGAGAGAGATTTGAGGGTTGTGAAAGTGTAGAAATGCTTGGAGAAGAGTTGTATTTATAGTGGAAGAGGTTAGAGGTGATTGGAGGTGTTTAGAGGTGGATTAGAGGTGATTGGGTGAGTTTAAGTGTTGGGATTTTGTGCCAAAACGCGTCAAAATGCAGCTGAGTAGGTTTTCTGCGAAACAGACATCAACGCGGGCCGCGTAAGAGGTCAGGGGACCTTTATGCGGGCCGCCTCAACTTAAGGTTCCGAGTAAAAGTTTCCTTTATTGCAATTAAGCCCCCCTAGAGTTGTTATTTTAGTGATTTTAGGGCATTTAAGGACTATACTTGCCACAAAAGCATATTTTGAGGTACAATTAAGTATGAGGAGTATAAACCAAGTATAATTAATCGTATGAGCATCAAAGTCAAGTGTCGTTCTCGTTCAAAACACGTTTTATGCATAAGTTTCATGTATTTACAAGTTTAGCACCTTGTTTCCAAAAATTATGAATAAGTATCAATTGTTCCACGAAATTGAATGTATGAGACTATATAAAGTATGTGTATCATGTAATTAACAAAATACGAGTTTTATTCATAATCCAAGTCTCGGACTTTACATCGCTTTTAATGAAAGAACGATTACAAGACTACGAAGTTTCCAAAAATAGTTTTACATACGATGGTTTCTAAATATAGAAAGTATGAAAACGCGGGGCGTTACAGTCTCCCCTCCTTTAGGAAATTTCGTCCTGAAATTTATTCAAGAGGTAGACTTGAAGAGTTTTAGTAAAAAATTGAGACTTGAAAATTTTGAAACATTTTGAAAGGCACAAAACTTTGGATAGTGACAAGGTAAATTTGTGAGTGAGTTCATTGTCTAAAATAATTTGAGGTATCTGACATAGTTGAAAACCTGTAGGTGCGTATATAGGTGAAGTGAGTCTAAACAAGTTCGAATAACTTTAATTGGCGACGTATTTAAAAAGGTGACGTAATAATGAAAAAAAGTGACGTAATAAGAAATAAGATATTGACAAACGGTTTGTATCTTGATGGGACGTGGTAACCAAATCACATTTGTAGAAGATTGTTTATTGAGTGAAACGAGAAGGTTTGGTACTTTAAATAAAGCAATAAAGGTATACTAAGTATAGTTACACAAGAATCAAGAATAGGAAGGCTATTTTATAGGTAACGAGGTAAGTTAGGACTCAAATGTTTAAACAAGCTTGATTGCGAACGAGGTTTGTGTGAATGAAAAGGATAAGGAGAATAATACGAGTATAGAATGAACGAATGACTCTTACGGAGTGCAAGTATAAGAATAGCATAAGTGTTGGATAGATGAACGTAGTGTGTTAAGGATGAAGTCTCGTCATGGATAATCGGATATAATGCGTTTGTGGGTTGTATAAAGTTTGTATTAGGTCTAAATAGGTCTGTAAAACACTGAATTTCTCATGACACGTTTTACGAAAGTTTGGTAACGTGGTGAAAACACTTATATATAGGAAGTACCAACGGCGTATCCACCATGTTTTGACCACAATACTTCCGTTTCGCATTCGGTGTCATGTTACGTTCCGTGTCTTACCATACACAATAGTACACTCTATGGTTCTCATACGCCTATCACTATAATCCCTTGTGCACCCGTGATTATATTGATCGTCGCATGATCCGCATAGCTTGTACTAGTTGTGTATGAATTTGGGTAGGTATACTTTAAAAAAAATATGAATGTGTGCGTATAAGAATAAAGTATGTAAGCAAGTCCATGCTTAACTATGTATAGGGCCCACGTAAGCGAATCACTCGGATTACGCTCGCGTATGGGTACGAATGTATGGATCATGAGTATGAACGAGAGTATGAGCATAAGTATAAGTTTAAGTATGAATAAGCACGCCAGTATGGGTATCAACATAACACGTATGTGTATATGTATAAGCATGCAACGTATGAGTATAAGTAAAAACACGAAACATATGAGTGTAGAAAAAAAAATATACATGAAACGTATGAGTACAAGTATGAATACGATTGTAAGTATAAACATAAAATGTACTATTATGAATATGAGTGTGAGTGTGGGTACGAATACTAATGATTGCGTATATAGTATTATAACAAAAGTTAAGCAAGTAAAAGTGCTCAAGAGGTTGAGCATGTAAGTACAAACGATATACATGAAATTGTCACGATGCAACGACTAAAACGTGTATGTTGATATGCATGTGTAGTTGTTTAAACGAAACGTTGAGTTCATCGAATCAAAATTAGATTGAGCTTGGGTTGAAAGGTAGACTATAGTTTACATATGTAAGAGGATATGAAGTACTCATTGGTTAAGTATAATGTATTTTGTAATGAATGGAAATGCTACTTTTGTTTTAAAAGAGTTTACGTATATTGAAGGTTATCGGTCTTCGTGAAGTCTTCTTGCCCACGTGGTTTGTAAATTGGTGTAGGAAAAGGTTTTCGATAAAAGTAAGTTCGTTTCATTAAACAAGAAATTATGAATTTAAGAGGTTCTTGTGAAAACGAGGATCCTTAGAAAAGAATTTTAGCAAAAGGACTTAGTGGTCGTTAAAAGTTCTAACAAATGATTTGTTGAAGTAAAAAAAAGTCTTTGGTCAAACGATCATGTAACATCCATAAGATCTCATAGGTGTAAAAGAAAGGTTGGTTTGATCCTCCGATTGAGAATGAAAGTCTTTAGTTTGGTGATTTATGTCATAAGTGCGTTTTAGTGATTAAGCCGAATATGAAGTTCATGGGCAAGAGATTCCTTGGACCGACTAAATTGATAGGTAGCATTGCGTAAGGTTTGAAAATTTGTGTAGTAAAACGTTTAAGATATGTTTAAGAATCTCGTGTATAAGAGTTAAGTGAAAATAGGTTGTAGGATAGAAACTACGCTTGATAAAACAATGTATTTTGAAAATCGTATACGCGTTTATTTTGAATATAGATAAATAATTTAGGTATAAAACATGATCGAGTTTGCATAATAAGATATTTTGAAGAGACGTTTTGGTAACGATCACCTAGGTAAGGGAATCACCCCTAACTCGTTGGTGATGTCGTTTTAAGAAAATGGGAGTGGAGTTAATCGTCAAGGTAAGGAAATCACTTCTATCTCGATGATATGTCTCCACCTTTCGTTACAAGAAATATGAGTTTAAATTATATGAAATCATGTATATGTATAAGTGTATGTAAATGATTCAATGTGTTGTGTGCTTGAAAAGAGAATATCGAAAGTAAATTCGAATTTGAAAGATTGCATCGTATAAAATGAATAATAGAAACACATGTTTGATCAAAATTTGGATGGTTCCATAACGGAACGTTGACTAACCAAAGTGGTCGAAAAGTCTTTCGAATTTGAGGAGCATGCTTTGGCCTAATAGGTGAAATACTCTTGCCGACAAGTCGGTTAACGGTATTTACCCTTCCAGTTACTACATGTCCCCAATTCAATTGAAATTTCGAGACTTAGCGGGATTAATGAAAGTCAAAGAATGGAACTAGTCGACAAGGTGCAGGTTTCACCCCTAACTTGGCGATTTAGTATCCTAAGTGTGGTTGGTACCCGTCGGGTCAAAATTAGATTTCAACACTTTGACGAGGGTCCACTAGAATTCAAAATTTGAATTTCTCCATCAAGGTAAGGAATTCACTCCTAACTTGGTGGTGAATTTCGTGTAAGAAAAGAAAAGTAGAAGGATCGAGAGTCATTCACCAAATTGTGGGTTTCACGCCTATTTTGGTGAAGTCGTCTCGTTTTTGTAGTATGAGTGTTGTCGGATTAAAAAAATATCGAGCAAAATGCATGAGGGAAGTGTATGTCGAAGGAAATACACGAACATGTATAAACACATAAGAAAGCATATCAAGAATGGTACTTAAATAATGAAATGATAAAACAAGTATAAAACATAGAGAAATATGTCAAGAATAACACATAAAGAATCGATCAATGAAACAAGTATTAACACATAATTAAACAAGCATTGATGCGTAAGAATAACATGTCAAGTATTACACATGAGTAACATACATGTCTAAGAGAGCATAAATAAGGAACAAATAGAGTATCATGTAGTAGTTCAAGCAAAACATACGAATAAGGCTCTAAACTATAGACTAGGAAAAAGCATGGCAATTCTACCTAATTCCCTATAGTCATGGCTCTGATACCAATCTGTCACACCCCAACCGATGGCGGAAACATCGGAGTGAGACGAAGAAAGATTGCTCATCACACATAACGCTAATTTGTGACAATAGAATTTAAGATAAATTGATTTCTTTCATAAATAAATGTTACAATACATGAAATTTGAAATACAACATGTTAAATACAAAAAGAACAATACGTCAACAAATATGACATTTATACAACGTATCTAATCTAAACGTCTAATGTGTATCTAGGTATCAATGCTACTTCATTTCATGGCATCATCATCCTCAACCTGTAACATGTTTAAAATAAAGTTCAACGCAAAAGAAAAGGCGAGTATACAAGTTTGGTACGTACATAACAAAAGATAAGTTTTAAAACAATTCCTCATAGCAAGCATGTGATTCAAGATAAACAATAAATTTGGCATGTGTCTAACAAATCAACCCAAAAGAGACGCGAGATGCTGCATGACATAACCACAAGTCTACGGGCGGGGCGTCAATCCTATAGCGCTACATATGTCACGGTTAGGCTCGTACGAAGTTAATGATAAGTTCAACACATAAAGTTTCACCCAAGTTTAAAGTATCAAGAAATCACGTATACAAGCATGTTATAGGAATGTTCATGTGTTTAAGCAAAATGTTCATGTGTAAGTTGTTGATAAGTAAACATGTTACACCCCAAAAGTGGTAAAAGTAAAAAGGGGAAATACGAGTATACTCACAAAGTTTGCATATGCTTTCCAATTATCCAATTATTGACGAGTTGATGAGGTTAAAAGGTTGAATGTGTAAGGGTTAAAGTTCAAGTATGCTTAGAGTCGAGATTCGGTATTTAAAACAACATAAAAATAAATTATGAGAATAACATGTGATAATGATCACTTTCAACACATAACACTTGTATGACACTTGGTAACCTCAAGGGTTATGATAATGTTTTCATGAGTTGAACACCCATAAGAATCACAACAAGGTTTAGGTCTTAGAGGATCTTCTACTACTTTAACATATAAACACAAGTTCAACATTAAAGGTTCGAATGAGTGTATATATATATTTAGGCTAAGTATTACATATTATTTAGTCCAATAATTCAAGTAGGAGGTAGAAGATTAGGATCTTCATTTAGGCACCTCGAGTTATCATAGATGTCATGTATGGGGTAGGAAGAACATGCTTCCATTTAGGAACCCCTTGAATGTTCACCACTTCACTTGATGTAAAAACAACCAAGGAGGGTCACTAACTAGGATTAACACAATAATATAAACAACCTAACTAAAGAGAAATCATCAAATCATGTGAGGATTGTATGTAGGACAACCCAAGTTGTTCCATAATCACTCATTTATCAAGATCTAAGCTTGACATGATTTGTGGGCTAAATACCCTAACAAAACAGAAAGTATTTGAGGTTTTAACCTCTGATTTATAGTGTCTCAACCTTGTTTTTAAGCTTAACCAACCATAAGAGAGGTTGTAAGCATTAGGACATAGGTGTGAGATGTGTTAGACACAAGTTGGATGAGTTTAAACAACTTTTGAAGAACTTGAAACAAAACAGAAAGTTTGTGGACAATTTCAGAGCAATTCCAGGTCTGATTTCTCCCAGGAGAAGTCAAGGAATCAAACTCCATGATTATCCAAGCAAGTAGGAAGAAGAATCGAGTAATTTCGTTGAGAAATGAGCAAGTTATGCTCACTTTTGTAAAGGTGTATGAATCTGTCCGAATTTCTGAAATTTGCAAGAACTTGAGAGTGTTTGAGAGAGATTTGAGGATTGTGAAAGTGTAGAAATGCTTGGAGAAGAGTTGTATTTATAGTGGAAGAGGTTAGAGGTGATTGGAGGTGTTTAGAGGTGGATTAGAGGTGATTGGGTGAGTTTAAGTGTTGGGATTTTGTGCCAAAACGCGTCAAAATGCAGCCGAGTTGGTTTTCTGTGAAACGGACATCAACGCGGGCCGCGTAAGAGGTCAGGGTACCTTTATGCGGGCCGCCTCAACTTAAGGTTCCGGGTAAAAGTTTCCTTTATTGCAATTCAGCCCCCTAGAGTTGTTATTTTAGTGATTATAGGGCATATAAGGACTATACTTGCCACAAAAGCATATTTTGAGGTACAATTAAGTATGAGGAGTATAAACCAAGTATAATTAATCGTATGAGCATCAAAGTCAAGTGTTGTTCTCGTTCAAAACACGTTTTATGCATAAGTTTCATGTATTTACAAGTTTAGCACCTTGTTTCCAAAAATTACGAATAAGTATCAATTGTTCCACGAAATTGAATGTATGAGACTATATAAAGTATGTGTATCATGTAATTAACAAAATACGAGTTTTATTCATAATCCAAGTCTCGGATTTTACATCGCTTTTAATGAAAGAACGATTACAAGACTACGAAGTTTCCAAAAATAGTTTTACATACGATGGTTTCTAAATATAGAAAGTATGAAAACGCGGGGCGTTACACAACACAACTTCCAATCTCTTCCATAAATCAAGAAAATCATTTGAGACAATCATTTCTCACTCCCTCTCTCTTGTTCACGGCTGAACATACACACACACACACACTAAATTGTGAAAATTCTAAAGATCCATACTCCTACATGATCCATTTCAAGGAGATTTCAAGTTCATTTGAATGTTTAAAGGTGTTTTCAAGAAGATTTAAGCTAGAACAAGTTTCACATCATCTTTTTCATTCAAAAACCCATTTGAATCTTGAAGGTATAAAAATTATTTTCTTAAAAATGTTCTTGATTCTTGGTGAAGAAGATGATAGTAAAAAGGTTTCTCATGTTCTTTGAATTAAACACAAACTTGAAACTAACAACAAATGGGTTTTCAAAGAAAATAAAAATGAATGTATGTGTATATGTATGTATAACCGTGAGTGTGTGTATACATGTGTATTTGAGTTGAGTTTTGATTTTGGTTAATTCTTGTTTGATTTGATTCTCAAAAATGAAATGCTTGCATGATCAAAAGGTGATTTATGAAAGTTCATATGGTTAAAAGATGAACATGATAAAGTGAAGTATTGAAATCATTAGTGTGTATGTATATGGGTCGTGTATGTATGTATATATATACATGCATGAGAATTTTTGATGCTTAAAAGTCTTAGATGCGTAAGAATGTGCATGTCTTGCACTTATGATGAATGATTTGGATGATAATCATGTGTAGAATATGATTGTTCTTGAATACTTGAACATGATTTAAATATAAGTTGAATATATATTTTAGTGCATATAAAATGATGATGATGTATTATGAATGCATTTGATGCATTTACTTGAACATGCATGATGGTATGTGATCTTAAAAGGTGATTTGAGTATGATTTAGTAAAATTAATTTATAAGCAGATTATAAGCACTAAAATGAATTTATTTTAAAGTGTTTAGTGACTTATAACTTTGTCATAATATTTGCTAGCTTTGCATGTTGTACTTGGTGCATTAAAAGTTGTAAAATACGTGAAATCGCATGATTTATGTGACTTACACAAAAACTGCACTAATATGATTATAACCATTATTTTAATCAGTAAATAACATGTATTGTGTTAAAATATCAAGTCGTTTCGAGTTGGGATGATTATAGTAACGTTTAACGCAAAACTATGCGTTAAAACGGTCAAAAATCGGCTTTTCGAGTGATTTTTATAAAACTAATTTAGATCAGTAAATAAACTGATATTTTTAGTTTAAAAATAAGTATTTTAACTAATTTTAAGTTTACTTGGTGTTTGGTTGGTCATACGTGACTTCCGACGCCCGAAAACGTTACCGAATCGCTAAAATACGCATTTTTCTAAGTACACTAGTATGGGTAAAATTTTGGGTAAACCTTATGTGTTAAAATGTGTTATGTGATTTAAACATGAGAATGTGAAAATATGTTAAGTTTTAACATGATTTTAAAGATTTAGATTATGCATGTATATTTGTGCGTTTTGTGCGGTAGAAACGGTAAAAATCGCGTTAAGTGTGTAACTTGTTTGTCGAGCATGAAATTTGATACATATGAGATATTTTATGAATATTTTCTATAAAAATTACAAAATAGATAAGTTAACAAGATTTCGCATGTCTCGGTGTTAAATTATATGAACGTTTATGTATATATATTACGACACGCAAATCGTAGATATATTGCGTATAAATGGGAGAGTTAACGAATTTACACAATAATGGTCACCAATAAAATCATTCAAGTCACAAAATCATAAAAATATATGTATATGGACTCATATATATATATATATATTAACGTGGCAACATAATCAAAAATGACAACTTTTCGAGAAAATCTAAAAGTTATGTGACAATTCTAAGAAACGGAGAAACTTAGGATTTTTGTTTTATGAATATTGATTTAAAATCGTTCATATATATATATATATATATATATATATATATATATAATAGGACATGTGGAAATCAATCTCTGGGATTGCGCTATTTAAAATACGCACCCAAAGGTGAGTGTCACTAAACCCCTCTTTTTACTGTTTTGTATATATGTTGGGGGTAGAACACGTCATTAAAAGGGTATAATAATGTTTTCGAAATAAAACATACCTTTTAATATAAAATATATATTTTCGCTGAAAAATATATGAGATTTGATAAGACATACGTTTCGAAGTAAAACGTTTTTGATGAATGAATATTGTAAGTACGATATTTCTTAAGTGAAACAAGACCGTACAGTTGGGGATAAATTCTTGACTGGGTCTCATATAATGGAGAGTAAGGGGAATTCGTACAACGACGTGTATTAAACGGTCATATTAGAAGGATATATATATATTGTACGTGAGGCAGACATCATATTGTCCTTCAAGAGGACCCTGCGCCCATGATGTCGTTTAATCAGTTAAGTATTGCACGCGATAAATTGTTGGTAGATCTATCGGGTTGACAACCCCGTCGTGACCGGTCGCCCCGTGTAAAGTCAAACGACGAATTAATATTCTGTTTATTGTCTAGCTTTGATTATCCCTGCATGGTTAATATATAGTTCGTATCGTCTAGCTAACATGCGAGTCTGAAAGTTGACGCAATAATTTAATATACAAAACCTGGGCAATATATATATATATATATATATATATATATATTACAGTTGTCGGATTGATGAACCGACGGAAGGCCTATGGATTTTATTAAGGAAATAAAATGGACTTTCTAAAAATTATATGTATGTTTTCAAATAAACACCTAATCATAAAGTTTTCCTTGGAATAAAATTGGTTGTAAATGAATATGTGAACTCACCTTCCTTTGTGTTGACACTTGATTTTTAACGTGTTCTACATGTACTTGAGTTCGGCTTCGGGAATTATGGCGTATCTTGTGGTTGTTGATGCATGTTTTGTCACTTAAATATGTTGGACTAATTTTAAAACTTTCTGGGACGAATATAATAAGATCCATGAGGATCAAAACAACTTAACTATGTCATGATTGTGTCATATCTTAAAACGTAATGTTTAAAACTTAGGTTTTGAATAAGATAATATGTCCAACAAATTAATGCATCGATCATCAAGATATAAATGGGCACCGGCTTCCATCACCACTACGTTTTATATTCCGCTGCGATGTTTTTGGGGCGTGACAGAAGTTGGTATCAGAACCAATGGTTGTTAGCGAACTAGATGTTTTCGAAGGAAAACACTAGACTACAACCGAAGAATTTTGAAATATAAAATCCAAAATTCTCGAAGCCAAGAATTTTAAATAAACATAGAAAATTTTTATCATGTATGAAAACCCTTATGTGTTTATGTGCATACGTGATTTTCTGTTTATTTGGGCCTTATGTGTTACTATTCATATTGATCACACACTTACTTTGTACGGTTACGATATGTCACGTCTCGGCCTATAGAACTATAAGTAGTCTTGCTCACTGATACTGTCGAGCCTACACTTGAGATTCTTTCGCCCGTCGTTATAGAATCGACTATTCCGCTATTCGAGTCGCATGTTTTGCTACACCTCTTTTAGGTCTACACACGCCGTAGGAAGAGGACACGACCCGTTGGAGAGATCGCATCGACCTCGAGAGCTGAGACAGCGTCCGCTTTGAAGAAGCAGAAGGAGATTTGGGTCAATCGCTCTCACTGTGATCGTTAGTTCGCCACGTTATGCGGAGACTTGGAGACGACGAAGGGCAAGATGAAAGACTTAGAGGGACAGATGGACTAGTATGATGAGCTAGAAGAGCATGTTAGGAAGATGTTGGACTTCCAGGGATTGAAGCGTTAGTGGTTGGTTGTTTCTGTTGCTTGTTTCGTATGTCTCATTTGATAAACCCTATTTATGGCTTGCACGCCAAATTTTCAGATATTTAGGAGGAAATTTCATATAGACTTGTTGCGGGTGTTGATGTAGGCACGCCGAATTTTGATTTGGTCTTAGTACTAAAAACAAGCTTTGAAAATATCTTATATAAATATCGAATGGGTTCCTTTTGGTTAAAAATTGTTCTCATTAATAAGTGGATATTATACATGCGCAATGTTGATCCACTAGCACTTAATGATTGAATTATTTTGGATATCGTCTTATGTTGATATTATGTTGTAATAATAGAAACGACGAAATGCCGCCAAAAGCGAGACAGGGTTCTGGACTACCTATTACCCCGAAAGAGTTGGCACAACTCATAGCCTAACACGTTAATACTGCCATGGAACAGCGCGATGCTAACCAAAATAATGGCCAGGAACGTGGACGTGATACTCATGGGCACGGTTTTGGTGGGACACAGATCGGAAACCCTTCAGGTGATATAATGATCGGAAAGTTTTAATAGTTCCTGTGTTATGATATAATCGGAGCGTAATTCTTATTTTTCATTAACTTTGTGAACAGTACATAGATGTACACATAAAACAATCTAGGGTTGTAACCCAAGATCATTTGCCGGTACTGTATGCAATGACGTGGCAACGGTATGCGTGATGTCAAGCCGTCAAAGCGGGTTGACCATTCAAATAATTCCGCATTCCGAGCCTAGATCTGGGGATCCACGAAAGCGAAAGTCTGAGAGTTCGAGGAAAGATACCGATGAGAAGCGTGGTGAGGAACGCAGATTGGAGGAAGCGTGTGTAGCTAACCCTAGAGAGTCGGGAAAGGATAATACCAGGGATGGCAGGAGTGGTCTTGAGAGGAAGACTCACGAGGATGAGTGGTTAAAGTGCGCCAGATGTGGTCAGACTGGACATATGACTCGCGAGTGCTATACTAAGAGTACGTCGGAGGGAGATACACTCAAGGGATGTTACGAGTGTGGTGAGCAAGGACTTTTCAGGAGAGATTGTCTGGAAATGAAGGGTCAGGATGCCAGAGGTAGAGCGTTCGAGCTAAATGCTGGGAAAGCACGAGACGATCTTGCTGTTGTTATCGCTATTGTGACAACCCAAACTTTCAAGGTCAGTGTCTCTTAGTCACGTGATTCTGTTTTCTGATTACTTCCCTTTCATGTCCCTTACGATGATAAAAACTGTTAAACACTCGTGTATGTAATATACTTGCTATATGTATAACGTGATTAAGTATGTGTTACGTGTGTTTAACTAATTAACTACAACAAACCGTTAAAACGCTCTTATGTGCCAATTAGCTAATTTAGAGAACTAATCTCAAATGTCCTTATCACAACCACTTGGGCCGGAGGCCACACTACTCCCACATGTCCTCACATCGGCCCACACGCATAGATCAGGCCTGAAGCCCAAATCTGGTATCACGCGTATACTTGAGGGGCGAAGGAGGTTGTAGAGTGTTACGTAATTTTAATAGCCCAGTTGTGTGAGCTTAAGCCCATTATCTCGGCCAAAAGGGTGGACCGCCCCAAACCCTCATCTTATATGTTTACATATTATGTTTCTTGATTGGAAAAACTCAATCATAAAACCCTATTTCTCCTTTGCTTGGCGACGACAGTAGATATCCCCCCCCCCTCTCGTAACCTTCTCCTCTCTCTATAATTCTGCAATCGGTATGTTCTTTCCATCATGTGATTTATATTAGTTGGTTGTATTGATCATGCATGATTTATGAATAAGTGTTGTTGTGTTTAGACTAGAAGCATGATCATAGGAATTGTTGTAAATTGTATTAATTCTAGGCATAATGATTGTAAATAATGATTGTGATCTGAGGTTGCACATGATTTCATAAATTGCTAAAGGGTTTATAATGATTTAATAAATTGCACATGATTGTGATCTGAGGTTGCATGTGATTTGTCGTGGATAGTAATGATTAGCTATTTAGGTAATCATGTGGGTCGGTTTGTTGTGAACGAGGGTCGTGATTATAAAATTTATAAAAGAACAATGAATCACTAGAGCTATGTTGTAGGAATAGGGTTTGCAGGATGCGCCATAGCATCTGATGATGTCCCCCAACGAAACATCAAGTTTTGTCACAAGAAAACTCCATGACGAAACATCAAGTTTCGTAACATATAATTTCACGACGAAACATGTTGGAGTTTCGTCACACCCACACACGATGAAATATATTGGAGTTACGTCACCTTGAAGCTTCACCATTAGGATCAGGAGCTCGTAAACAGGCTGTACTTGGTATGAGGGTGAGAATGAATGATTACATGTTGGTCTTTGATAATGAATGATTACATATTGATCTTTGATGATGAATAATTACATGTTGATCTTTACCTGTTAGTAATGTCAGTTGTGTTGGGGAAAGCATAGTTCGGTTTTGATTAACACACTTAACTGTTAAGCATTGTTACGGAACATACATGTGAACTATGGATATGAATGAGTTATATAACTGCTATGTGCTATTCGGTGATCGTTGATTGAATACACACTATGACTTTTATTTATACATGAACTTCTAAAGGAACTGGATACGTGCTACGTGTATACTGTGATCATGGGATAGATGCAAACTGTAACTGACGTCGTTAGTAACCATCGATAGAAACATGAACTTGTGATTATAATTGTGCATGAAATCTGAATGTTTACTATGTGATACGTGAATTGGATACATGATTGTGAAACTGATTACTCTTGGTAACCACTGTAGGGTTTGGTAGACCAACTGGGAACGGGTAAAGTAACTTAACAATCCGAGCAAACCAAGGTGAGTTCACACTTTCTATAAGGCATGGAATTCCCGGTGGTTGGGAATGGGTTAAGAAACTAAAACGGAAACCTCATATTCTTCTTGGGTAGAATATGTACCTCCATCCTCGTTTAGAAGGATGACAACATTTAACCTGCGTAATCTCCTTGTGTAGATTACGTACCTCCGTCCTCGGTTGGGAAGGACGACAACATATAACTTACTAGACAAAACTCTATCATGAAGTCCCTCATTTTTATATCGACTTAATCGCTGGGCCAATGGCGAGCGGGTCATTAGTTAATAGCGCTATTAGGGTTGACAAGCCTCACACCGTGGCGGTAGGATGGGCGTGTACTAATGGATCTGGGCACTTAGTCAATGATGATAGACATTGACGTAGGGCACAACTTTCTCAGTCAGTTGTCAATATGGTAACGGTCTAGTGGTTAACATGGGGTAGCCCCCACTGGTTATGGTATGGGAAACAAGGAATTGGTTAACACATGGTTTTCGAAAGAACATATGGTTTTTGGAACAACTCTAAAATGGACAACCAACTGTGAACTCACTCAACTTTGTTGTTGACTCGTTGTTACATGCCTTGCAGGCCTTTAGGTGCATATTGTTGGAACTTGCAGTCTGGGAGGCTGGAGTGGTCATGGGTCGTGATACATGGAATCACAACACAAGACTAATGGTTTATAAACACTTAACGAATGAATTATGCTTCCGCTGTATACTGTGAATTGTTTGTAACGTTGTAACACTTAATGTCAATAAATGAAAGTTTTATTTAATTATATTATGCGAAGTTCAATGTGATTGGTGGCTTGGATCCTGGTACGTCACACGCCCCACGGTAATTGCGCATGTGGTATTTTGGGGGTGTGACATATTGGTATCAGAGCCATTGGTTATAGTGAACTTGGTTTTAAAAGGGGAAAACCGTTTTTATAAAACCAGACTATAACCGAACAGTTCTGAAAACGTGAATACGACCATGACACTCATCTTCAAATTGCAAGGTTTGTCTTTCTTACTTGTTGCATACATTATGTGACTAGTACACATTTGTTATGACGAAACATACGAAAACACATTCGTCACTATAGCATGATGGCATGGATTGCTTGCTTATCTTATGATGCGTTGATAGTATGCCATAGTCCTTGGATTTTTGTGATCTTATTACTTTGACGACCTCCGTTTGACATCTGAGTTGAGGAACCATGCAAATCGTAATATTATTGTGGGTGCACACATAATAATAATGTGGGATGCATGCGAGTCCCAGTGAGCCTTAACAAGTGGAAAAGGGGTTCCGTTCCGTTATTTGATCGACGTGAAACATAACAAACCTATAGGGGTCATAGCAGTGATTGTCCCCTACTCGAACGTGAATTTTTCATTCATCTCTAGATCCCTTCGAATCTCGATGCTATCGAGTATTACCTGAACACCCATCTGAACACCTAGCGAACCGTGTAGAATGTTAGGTGCTTATACGAACGTCCCTGAGTTGGATGTTGCAACGTCGAATGATTGATCGATACCTTTCTTACTCCTCCTCGTTTGCTGGAACTCATGTATTGACGTCTTAGATTCTGAAGTGTGATCACTTCTGCAATACCCTCGCAACAGACTGTGTATTACCCAAGCAACTTGCAACATCGATGGACAGGAGGATGATCGTAGTACTTTACCGACCTCAGTACTTTGACGACCCTGATTACCGGCAACGAGCACCAGTGAATTGGCTTCAATCGAATCCTTAACCCTTGTCAGCGACTTATGGGAGTCAACTCTTACGAATCAATCAGGACATAAGCAATGACAATCGACTATAATGTGGAAGGTGTAACTGCCAGCACAGTGATTAGCACTCAAGGACGTGGCTCAGAATGTGAAAAGATGGGCCTTGATGGTGAAGAATCGTAGGGCTTCGTTTCGAGCAACGACATTGGGAGCAGCACTCACAGCGACAACAAGGTATTCGTAACCCTAGCCTACAGTATGGAAATAAAGGTGCCTACAACATGGATTGGTCGTGGTTAAGTTAAGTAGACAATGACCAAAGGAACAACGACGGTACTTGAAATCCTTGTAATGAAAACAGCAACACTGGAAATGATGCTCATGGAGGGGCATATAGGATTGGCATGGGCGACGCCAGGATTGTAATAACATGGTGGCATACACGTTCTTGGTAACGAATCACTTCGTATATGTTCAATATAACCTTGATGCTTCTTGAAACCCAACCTGTTGTGGAATCGGCTAATGGGAAGACAATGGAAACCTTATATGATCGTTGGGATGCAAACTCGACCTTGTGGGACAAGTGTTCGACATCTACCTTTCTTCTATTGTTCTCGATAGATGTACCCTGTGAGGAGAAGATTCTATGTATTCCCCTCCTTAGTGGAGGATTGTTATCTGTGATAACGCGTCGGAGTGGCGCAACGGTTAGCGTTATTTCAACAACGAATGCCAGGAGTGTCTACGGATGGATTACCCCGCCATGATAGCCCTCGTTACTGATGTCAAGGCTAAGGAAAAGAGGACCGAGGATCCACCAATTGTTCGTGATTTCTCCCTAATTGCTACTAGAAGAACTATCAGGTTTACCTTCACATCGTCAGGTGGAATATCAGACCAGTACCACGTCAGAAACAACCCTTGTTACTAGTATTCCTTATTGTCTTACACCAGGAAGGTTGCAGGAACTGCCTAATCAACCTCAGGAACTATTGGACATGAGTTTCATCGGATCTAGTTTTTCTCTTTTGGGAGCCCGGAAATGCCAGTGGAGATAAGCCTTTTCGTATGTGTACCGATTATTGAGAACGTAACAAGGTTACGGTTAAGAACCGCTTGCCTCGACCATGTATTGAAAACCTATCGACCAGTTGCGAGGGACAAACTTCCATTTGAGGATTAACTAACGAACGAACTACCATTAGATGGAAGTCCAAGGGGGAGAATGTTCTTAGAACGGCATATCAAACGCAATGCGGCCATTTTGACTTTGTACACCAAGATCATTCAATTGAGCAACACACCAGCAGCTTTATGGACCACAATAATCGACCGTGTTTGTTGATGATGTGTTGACTCATTACCAGGAGGAAGGAACAGTATAGGCGGCATATGTATCCTATTCTGGAGCTCCTGAGGAAGGAGTCACGCCGCGCGAAGTTTTGTAATAAGGTAACTTCTGGATTCGAGAGGTACATTTTGGTCATAAAAACAACGAAGTGGGAATACACGTGAATCTCGCTAAGATCCATTTTGTTAGAAACTGATCGACCCCAAAGATCCCTCCAAGGATACAACAATTTCTTGGCCTCACTAGACACTATCACAGATTCATCACAGGATTTTCGAAGATCGTGCAGCCTAAATCTCTTTAGCACAGCAGGGTGTTGTGTTCGTGAAGGACGAAATAGGAGGACGTCTTTTCAGCTTTCAAATCCCAACTCTGCAATGCACCGAGCATCGTCTTTACCTAAGAGTACGGGCGATCTAGCCATGATGGTTCGAATCAGAGTCCCAGTTACACACCGATGCAACACGAGAGAGTGATGGCGTACGTAATGGAGTTACAACGAGGGACTGCACAACACACAACCTGCGGTGGCAACCGTGGGCCTTGGATTTAAGTTGGAGGCATTACTTGGACGGTACCAGATGCGTTATTTAGACCGATCACAAGGGCCTCCCGTGTGCCATGGCTTCGACAGAGCTAAATCAGTTAATGGCATCGCTGGGGGGAACTTTAGGATGATAACGACTATGAAAACTTGAACGTACGCGAGCTTTGCAGCTCACTATCGACTCTAACTTACCCGATCTGACTCGCCCTGTTCAAACTGGAGAACTGAAGGGAGAGGATTTTCAAATTGAACCCATGCGGGGCATGGAGAAGCAACCTTGGCAGGTTAGACAATATTCGCTACCTCATGGAAGGAGTATGTATCTCATTATACAGTAACTGTAGGAAATTTATGTTGAGCAAAGTACACCAGCCTAGATATTCTAGTAGTCTGGGTTTGGATAAGAGACACTAGGATTTATAAACCTGGTACGGGTAATCGGGCATGAAGGCCCACCTAGCTAGGTATGGGAATGATGTTTGACTTGTGAGAAAGTCAAGGTGAACTATTAGCAACCAGAAACACCTATAGGGAAAGCGAAAACAGACTGCCATGGAATTGGTCGCTAGTCTACTTACGACTCGAAACGAAAACAATATCACCTGGATAATCGTTGATTGTCTCACGTAACCAGCACACTTTCTAGCCATCAAGGAAACAAATAAGTTTTCTACACTTGCAGTCATCTACCTGAAAGAAGTGGTTGCTAGGCACGGGGTGCCAACCTCCATTATCTCTGATCGCGACCCACGATTTGCATCTGATTTGTGGCAAGCGATGCACAATTCCTTTAGCTCACGTCTAGACATGAGCACAGCATATCATCCACAGACGGATGGGCAGACTGAACGTACTATCCAAATTCTTGAAGACATGCTTCGAGCACGTGAAATCGACTTTGGCAACGGCTGGGAAAGACACCTCCCTTTAGTGGAGTTTTCGTATAACAACAGTTAACACACCAGCATTCAGGCTGCTCCGTTCGAGGCGTTGTACGGACGGAAGTGCCAATCACCTCTTTGTTGGGCAGAAGTTGGAAACAGCCAAATCACTGGCCCAGAACTCGTTATAGACACAGTAAAGAAGGTTTCTCAGATGTGACAACGAATGGCGACAGCTCGTGACCGTCAGAAAAGCTACGCTGATAAGCACTGGAAACCACTCGAGTTCCAGGTTGGGGATCGAGTACTACTTAAAGTCTCACCTTGGGAAGGTGTAGTTCGTTTTGGTATACGAGACAAAACTCAAACCGTGATATGTTGAACCTTTCGAAATCATGGAGAGAATTGGCAAGGTGGCCTACAGACTGAATCTACCCGAAGAACTCAGTGGAGTTCACAACGTATTCCATCAATCGAATCTGAAGAAGTGTCTGTCAGATGAAACCCTCATAGTTCCTTTCAAGGAGCTCACCATCGACGATCAGTTGCAATTTTTCGAAGAACCAGTGAGAATCTGGGACCGCGAGGTCAAGATTCTCAACCGCCCCAGGATACCAATTGTTCGAGTTCGTTGGAACTCCCGTCGTGGCCAAGAGTTTACCTGGGAACGAGAAAATCAAATGAAACACAAATATCCCCAGTTGTTCGAGAACAATGAAACCACTACTGAGGCTGAAGCTACTGCGGAATTTCAGGATGAAATTCCAAACCAACGGGGGGATGATGTGACACCCCAGGAAAACCAGGAAACCATGCAACCTAACTAGCTTCCTCAGTAACTGCGTGCTAAATTTCTGGATGAAATTTCTTTTAAGTTGGGGATGATGTGACAACCCAAACTTTCAAGGTCAGTGTCTCTTAGTCACGTGATTCTGTTTTCTGATTACTTCCCTTTCATGTCCCTTACGGCGATAAAAATTGTTAAACACTCGTGTATGTAATATACTTGCTATATGTATAACGTGATTAAGTATGTGTTACGTGTGTTTAACTAATTAACTACAACAAACCGTTAAAACGCTCTTATGTGCCAATTAGCTAATTTAGAGAACTAATCTCACATGTCCTTATCACAACCACTTGGGCCGGAGGCCACACTAATCCCACATGTCCTCACATCGGCCCACACGCATAGATCAGGCCCGAAGCCCAAATCTGGTATTACGCGTATACTTGAGGGGCAAAGGGGGTTGTAGAGTGTTACGTAATTTTAATAGCCCAGTTGTGTGAGCTTAAGCCCATTATCTCGGCCAAAAGGGTGGACCGCCCCAAACCCTCATCTTATATGTTTACATATTATGTTTCTTGATTGGAAAAACTCAAACATAAAACCCTATTTCTCCTTTGCTTGGCGACGACAGTAGATATCCCCCCCCTCTCGTAACGTTCTCCTCTATCTATAATTCTGCAATCGGTATGTTCTTTCCATCATGTGATTTATATTAGTTGGTTGTATTGATCATGCATGATTTATGAATAAGTGTTGCTGTGTTTAGACTAGAAGCATGATCATAGGAATTGTTGTAAATTGTATTAATTCTAGGCATAATGATTGTAAATAATGATTGTGATCTGAGGTTGCACATGATTCCATAAATTGCTAAAGGGTTTATAATGATTTCATAAATTGCACATGATTGTGATCTGAGGTTGGATGTGATTTGTCGTGGATAGTAATGATTAGCTATTGAGGTAATCATGTGGGTTGGTTTGTTGTGAACGAGGGTCTTGATTATAAAATTTATAAAAGAACAATGAATCACTAGAGTTGTGTTGTTGGAATAGGGTTTGCAGGATGCGCCATAGCATCTGATGATGTCCCCCGACGAAACATCAAGTTTCGTCACAAGATAACTCCACGACGAAACATCAAGTTTCGTCACATATAATTTCACGACGAAACATGTTGGAGTTTCGTCACACCCACACACGACGAAATATATTGGAGTTACATCACCTTGAAGCTTCACCATTAGGATCAGGAGCTCGTAAACAGACTGTATTTGGTATGAGGATGAGGATGAGAATGAATGATTACATGTTGGTCTATGATAATGAATGATTACATGTTGATCTTTGATGATGAATAATTACGTGTTGATCTTTACCTGTTAGTAATGCCAGTTGTGTTGGGGAAAGCATAGTTCGGTTTTGATTAACACACTTAACTGTTAAGCATTGTTACGGAACATACATGTGAACTATGGATATGAATGAGTTATATAACTGCTATGTACTATTCGGTGATCGTTGATTGAATACACACTATGACTTTTATTTATACGTGAACTTGTAAAGGAACTGGATACGTGCTACGTGTATACTGTGATCATGGGATAGATGCAAACTGTAACTGACGTCGTTGGTAACCATCGATAGAAACATGAACCTGTGATTATAATTGTGCATGAAATCTGAATGTTTACTATGTGATACGTGAATTGGATACATGATTGTGAAACTGATTACTCTTGGTAACCACAGTAGGGTTTGGTAGACCAACTGGGAACGGGTAAAGTAACTTAATAATCCGAGCAAACCAAGGTGAGTTCACACTTTCTATAAGGCATGGGATTCCCACTGGTTGGGAATGGGTTAAGAAACTAAAATGGAAACCGCATATTCTTCTTGGGTAGAATATGTACCTCCATCCTCGTTGAGAAGGATGACAACATTTAACCTGTGTAATCTCCTTATGTAGATTACGTACCTCCGTCCTCGGTTGGGAAGGACGAAAACATATAACTTACTAGGCAAAACTCTATCATGAAGTCCCTCATTTTTATATCGACTTAATTGTCAGGCCAATGGTGAGCGGGTCATTAGTTAATAGCGCTTTTAGGGTTGACAAGCCTCACACCGTGCCGGTAGGTCGGGCGTGTACTAATGGATCTAGGCACTTAGTCAATGATGATAGACATTGACGTAGGGCACAACTTTCTCAGTCAGTTGTCGATATAGTAACGGTCTAGTGGTTAACATGGGGTAGCCCCAACTGGTTATGGTTTGGGAAACAAGGAATTGGTTAACACATGGTTTTCGAAAGAACATATGGTTTTTGGAACAACTCTAAAATGGACAACCAACTGTGAACTCGCTCAACTTTGTTGTTGACTCGTTGTTACATGCCTTGCAGGCGTTTAGGTGCATATTGTTGGAACTTGCAGAGTGGGAGGCTGGAGTGGTCATGGGTCGAGATACATGGAATCGCAACACAAGACTAATGGTTTATAAACACTTAACGAATGAATTATGCTTCCGCTGTATACTGTGAATTGTTTGTAACGTTGTAACACTTAATGTCAATAAATGAAAGTTTTATTTAATTATATTATACGAAGTTCAATGTGATTGGTGACTTGGATCCTGGTACGTCACACGCCCCGCGGTAATTCCGCATGTGGTATTTTGGGGGTGTGACAGGTATGTTTCGAATCAAAAACCAATCTATGTTCATACTTTTAATACCGAAGCTGACTTGAGTTTTGTTCGAGAAACTTTGAACCATTTTTGTGTTCACTAACAAGTAAGCTGGGTATAAAAGTGCCCGATAGAACTAACAATTGGTAAGTTGATAGAAACTAGTAAGGCCATTTGCGGTTATAGTATTTAGTTAGGTGATCGTAGTTCTAGTGTTGGTTTATTTCAAGTGGAGCTGGGGAGCTTTGACGTAGATGCGAGGATGGATTGATTATCCGAGAACGAAGTGGGGGACTATCGCCTGAAGAAGCTAGATAGGATATCTCACCCTGATGACGGCAGAGAAGTGATAATTGTTCGCGGAAACCGATCGAGTGTCGGGTGTCGAGTGTTGATGGTAGAGAGTCGTCAGTGTTTTGAGGATGCTGAAGTTGTTGCAAAAAGGCTATCCTGCGTTCCTTGTTAACGTGGTAGGATATGAAGGCCAAATGTAGGAATATCGGAGAGATTCCTATTATTCGCAATTATCCAGAAGTTTTCCTGAAAAGACTTATCTGGATTGCCCCCTGCGAGACAGATTGAATTTCGAATCGATCTGGTACCCGGTGCTGCACCTAGTTGCACAATCTCCTTATAGATTAAGCACCGTTTGAGAATGATAGAAATGTCGAGTCAGTTTCAAGAGCTAGTGGACAAGGGTTTCATTCGATCAAGTTTTTTTCGCTTTGAGGCGCATCTGTTTTGTTGAGAGAAAGAAGGATGGATCCTTCAGGATATGTGATGATTTCAGAGAACTGAACAAGTTGACTATCAAGAATCGGCACCCTTTACCGAGGATTGACGATTTGTTCGATCAAGCTACCGGGATCCAGCTGCTACATGAAGATCGATCTACGATTGGGATATTATCAGTTGAAGGTTGCTGACGAAGATATGTATAGGGAATAACCTTCCAATGTTATACCTTATGGTCACATCGTTTAATTAGTTGTATGATAGGTAGTTTATATGCCTTAGGAAAATGACCAAAATGCCCTTTTTGAGCATAATTTCAATTTAAGCATATGTAACCAAAATTTTGACACTAAAACTGATTATGCAACATTATTAAAAATGTTTAGGCATATAAGACTTATCATAGGGCTAGTTAGACCATCCGAGCGTGCATTTGCGCAAATGACGCGTTAAAGTAGCGTAAACTTCCTTAACGGGTCATTACGGGTCAAAAGCACTTAGGATAGGTTTCAAATCAGAATGTAGGCTTTGTTAAACCATATTACATGAGTTCCAACACTTAATTGGTTTACAAGACCTCATTCTACCCGATCTCCCGATTTAGGTCCCGATTATTAACATAGTGATTCCATACTAGGTGCCACTTGATTCCTTGATTTCCCGAGCTTTGTTAGACCACTTAATCAAGGATACTTGCAATATCAAGTGAGTACATAGTCCCCTCTTTTACGTATTCAAATCTTTTGGGGTGATTCATATGTGCCTATTCTCTATTTTCATGATTTCAAACTATATGTTTTCACACGCTTAGTACTTATCCTGTGACAAACTTAAACTGATATCTATGGCTTAAATACTGATTTTCAAAGTTTATAAGACTAGTTGTTGGTTCGTATTGTTACTTATACATTCATTAACTATGATCAAGCTGATTGGTAGTATGATATAGTGCTATAGGGTGAGACCCCATTCCTGTTGTATGGAATGTCAGAAACCAAAGTTTAAACCAAATAGATTTTGCCTTTGTGGTAAATCTATAGTCACCAAAGTGTAGTTTGATACACTAAGGTTTGAATGTATTGCCAAATCACGATCTATGGTATACTTTGGTATACTACTAAGGCAGATTTCGATATGCTGCCAACGTGATATTATATTAACCAACGTATGGATTACAAATGTTTTCCAATTAAGCCATAAAAACTACTCTTATGTTGTTTCCAAATCTAAAGCATAGTTTGATATGCTATTTACAAAACTAAAGTATAGTTTGATATACTGCCAAATCACGATTATGGTGTATTTCGATATACTACCAAACCATATTTTGATATGCTACCAACGTGATACTGTTTTACTAAAGTATAGTTTGATATACTTCCAAATCATGATTATGATATATTTCGATATACTACCAAAGCATATTTTGATATGCTACCAACGTGATACTATTTTACTAAAGTATAGTTTGATATACTACCAAATCACAATTTAAGTATATTTTGGTATACTTCCAGAGCATAGTCGATATGCTCCCAATGTGATATTGTTTACCAAAGCATAGTTTGATATGCTATTTAGAAAACCAAAGTATAGTTTGATATATTACCGACTTTCTTATTTAACAAACTAAAGTATATTTTGATATACTACCAAAGCATATGCTCCTAATGTGATATTGTTTACCAAAGCATAGTTTGATATGCTATTTTCAAAACCAAAGTATAGTTTGATATACTACCGACTTTGTTATTTCACAAACTAAAGTATATATTGATATACTACAAAAGCATGGTTGATATGCTATTTTCAAACCAAAGCATGGTTTGATATGCTACTTTCAAATCCAAAGTATAATTTGATATACTACTGATGCTTTCATTCTTAAACCAAAGTATATTTTGATATACTATCTATTTAACTATTTAAAAAATAAAGTATATTTTTGTATAAACTACAAACCTTTTATCAAAACAATGCGCTTTAGAAACCAAACTTTTTACAAGGATTCATGGCTATTTTTGTAAACATAAAACCCTTTTCTTATGTTATCTAAAGCCATGAATCTAATTCACAAAACCTATGTTACTCACATGCATTTTTATGCTATCGCTTTATTTTCACATATGTTTCAGAATCTACTATGTGATGATTGTTGACACATGCTACACATAGGATGGACTCGTGCCTTAGCGACTTTAAAACTTGAAAGACTGTTATTTGTATTTATTTGGTTTTAAAAAATGAGTCCATTAATGGAATAAAACAAAACTTCAATCACCATGTGTTGTGAAACAATGATTCTGTTACGACACTCTCCGACGTTTCCGCCGCGGTTCGTTATATCACGCGGTCGGGGTGTGACAGCTGTTTTGAAAATCTGTTTCTCTGGTGGTGGAAGTAACTTTATATTGTGGGATCACAATGTCAAATCCATAATCTTGATGGGAAGACTGTGGTGTACCTGTATTGTTAGTCTTGACAGACACGTCTTCAAATGTAAATTTATCTAAATCAAACAATTCAGCAGGATTTGCACGGATTTTTAAAGAAGAAGGTTCATTGAACTTTACATTCAAGGTCTCTTCTACACACCTAGTCCTTGTGTTAAACACTTTGTAGGCCTTGGTAGTAGTTAAGTATCCTAGAAAATAACCACAATCTACTTTGGCTGCAAATTTTGAAATTGAGTCTTTTAAGTTTAAAATGAAACATGGGCAGCCAAGGATTTTGAAATAACAAATCAGTGGTTTGATTTTGAACAAAGTTTCATAAGCAGTCTTTTGATGTTTGGGATTGATTAAAACTTTGTTTTGCACATAGCAGGCAGTGTTTACAGCCTCTGCCCAAAAAGACAATGGTAAACCTGAATCTGCAAGCATTATTCTGGTAGCCTCAATTAAGGTCATATTCTTTCTTTCAACCACCCTATTTTGTTTTGGTGTTCTTGGGATGCTGTTGTGACACCCGGCTATTTAGGTTGTACCGTACAAATGTAACACGTGTCATAAATAAATAAAAAGGCTGTATTTGACAAATTCTGATATTTATATGTGATATTTAATGTGTTGGTGAGTCCAAACATTCATAAAAATTATGTTGGCAACGATAAAATAAACGCTTATCGTGTAACGATTAAAATGCGAAACGAACGTCGGTGACCACCCGATCAGTGTTAAAATCCTAAAAATAGTTTGTTATGATTACAACGGTAATTTTAATCATGTTCGTGAGGAAAAATAAATTAAAACGCTAAGAAACTCTATTTTTCGAGTTTGAGCGCGTACCGCGCGATACTGTGCGCAATAGACAAAATACTGTCAACGCCGCCAGTCAAGGCAACTGGTAATTATTTCAGTAATAATTTTGTGTGATTTTTTTATAGAATGATACAAATAATTTAAAACACACTAAAACGGGATTAAAACGCTAGATAAAATACCTGGTATCCAGTACAATACCAGTTTTAATCTATATATATGTATATATATGGGGGTGGACAAGAGTTGGCACACATGCAAGCTCTCTCTCTCTATCCCCTCTCTCTTCCACTTATTGGGTGAAAAATTGGTGGGTGATGATTATGTTTTTTTTTAATCTTCTCATATCCTTCAAATCTTGCATAATCCAAGAACTTATATCACAAACTAAATCATTTTCTCTCTCTCTCACTACAAGCTACGGCCGAACACCCCCCTATACAACATACATTTTCAAATTTCAACTATTTTTCTTGAAGATTCATGTTCATACAATTTTATTTGAAGTCCATATGAAGATCTAACAGTGTTTCCAAGGAGTTTCAAGCTAGAATCAAGTTCCATATCATCATTTTGTCAAAACCCACTAAGAATCTTGAAGGTATAAAACTTATTTTAAAAATTTTGTTCTTGATTCATGGTGATATAGATGGTTGTGGAAGTTTCTCTTGTTCTTGGATTTAAACATAAACTTGAAAACTAAAACCAATGGGTTTTTGGAATAAAATAAAATGGATGTGTATATGTATGTATGTATGTATGTATGTATGTATGTATGTATGTATGTATGTATGTATGTATGTATGTATGTATGTATGTATGTATGTATGTATGTGTGGCCGTATATATTTGTATATAAATATATGTAAAAATATGAGTTTTGATTTTTAATATGATCTTGTTGATAAGATGTTGAAATATGATGGGAATGTGAACGTTGAGAACTTTTAAAAAGGTTTTAATCATATGAATGGACATGTGAAAGTAAAGATGTAAAATCATGTGTGTGTATACATATGTGAACCATATATGTATGTGTATATATATGCATGCATGTGAAATTTTGTTGATTAAATCTTAAATGTGTAAGCATATAAGTATATATATATATATATATATATATATATATATATATAGGATAGGAGTTGGCCAGAAAGTCCAAATTTCCTAAAAAGTGTAAAAAGTCATAAAACACCATAATGTCAACCATAAAACACACCAAAAACCCACAAATAATATGATGAAGATTACTAAAACATCATGTATGTGGGTTTTGTGTTGTGTTTTAGATGTTAAGGCTCTGATTGTGGAATAACAAATATTATTGTGTTTTATGTTGTTTAGCATTGTGTGTTTTATATTCATAGTTCTACGATGGTGTGTTTGAAGTTTTTATGGACTATTAGAGTTTGAATATGGTGTTTTAGTAATATTCATTCTATTATTTGTGAGTTTTAGGTGTGTTTTATGCCTGAAATTATTATGTTATGACTTTTTACACTTTTTAGGAAAAACACACTTTCCGTAGGATCCCCACTCTATATATATATATATATACATATATATATATATGTCTTGCATTTATGATGAAATGATAAGATGATGATCATATGAAGATGATGATATTCTTGAATGTTTGAACATGAGTTAAATACATGATAGATATAATTTAGTTCACGCTTGTTGATGATGATGTGATTTGAATGCATTAGATGCTTGTACTTAAGCATGCATGTGGATGAATGGTCATGAAATGATGATTTATGTATGGTATGATGAAGATGATTTTTAATCAGATCCTAAACACTAAAAATATATTTATTTGAAGTGTTAAAATGGTATAAAACTTTGTCATAATGTTTTCTAGCATTGCATGTTGTACTTGGTGCATTAGGAGTTGTAAAATACGTGAAATCGCATGATTTATGTGACTTGCACAAAAACTGCACTAATCTGATTATAATCACTATTTAAATCAGTAATTAACATGTATTGTGTTAAAATGTCAAGTTATTCCGAGTTGGGATGAATATAGTAACGTTTAACCCAAAACTATGCGTTAAAACGGTCAAAAATCGGCTTTTCGAATGATTTTTATGAAACTGATTTAGATCAGTAAGTAAACTAATATTTTTAGTTTAAATACAATTATTTTAACTAATATTAAGTTTACTTGGTGTTTGGTTGGTCATACGTGACTTCCGACATCCGAAAACATTACTGAATCACTAAAATACGCGTTTTTTTCAATGAACACTAGTATGGGTTATTTTTGAGTGAATCTCATGTGTTAAAATGTGTTATGTGATTTAAACATGTGAATCTGGTAATATGTTAAGTGTTAACTTGATAGTGGGAAATTTTGACTATGTATGTATACTTGTGCGTTTTATGTGATAGAAACGGTGAAAATCGCGTTAAACGTGTAACTTGTTTGTCGAGCATGAAATTTGATACATATAAGATATTTTATGTATACTTGCCTTAAAAATGACAAAAATAGATAAGTTAACGAGATTACGCGTGTTTCGATAACAATTTATGTGAACGTTTATGTGTATATATATATTACGACGCGCAAATCGTAGATATATTACGTATAAACGGGAGTGTTAATGGATTTACATGATAACGGTCACCAATAAAATCGTTCAAGTCACAAAATCTTAAAAATATATATATATGGACTCATATATATTAACGTGCCAACATAATCAAAAACGATAACTTTTCGAGAAAATCTCAAAGTTATGTGACAATTCTAAGAAACGGAGAAACTTAGGATTTTTATGATATATTGATTTAAAAATCGATCCTACATTTTAAAGGACATGTAGAAATCAATCTGTGGGATTGCGCTATTTAAAAATACGCACCCAAAGGTGAGTGTCACTAAACCCCTCTTTTTACTGCTTTGTATATATTTTGGGGGTAGAACACGCCTAAATGGGTTTAATATTGTTTTTGAAATAAAACATACCTTTTGATATAAATTATATATTTTCCTTGAAAATATATGGATTTTTGATAAATTATATATATTTCGGGATGAAATGTTTTGGTGAATAAATATGTTTCGGGTGGAAACGGGGTTTTGCACGGCGTTTGGGGGAAAACGACCGTGTAGTTGGAACGAATTTGGCTTGATCTCAAGAGAGTAAGTATCGTCTTAGGCTTACCTTTCGACGGGGATTTTAGGGAATTCGTACAATATCATATATTAAATTTGTCATATTAGTAGGATATATATATTATACGTGAGGCAGACAACATAAATGGTCTCAATATGGGCCATGCGCCAATGGTGTCGTTTAATCATTTAATTATTGCACGCGATGAATTATTGGTAGATCTATCGGGTTGACAACCCCGTCGTGACCGGTCTCCCCGTGTCAAGTCAAACGACGAATTGAAATTTTGTTTATTGTCTAGCATTGATTATCCCTACATGATAAATATATAGTTCGTATTGTCTAGCTAACATACGAGTCTGAACGTTGACGCTATAAATTTAATATACAAAACTTGGGAAAATGCCAAGATGTCGAGTTTTCAAATTTACGCCGGATGACCCATGGATTTTATTAAGGAAATAAATGGACTTTCTAAAATTATATGGATGTTTTATAACAAAACACATAATTAAAGCTTTTCCTTAGGATCAAGTTGTTTAAATTTGGATATGTGAACTCACCTTCCTTTGTGTTGACACTTGATTTTAAACGTGTTCTACAGGTACTTAAGTTCGGCTTCGGGAATCATGGCGTATCTTGTGGTTGTTGATGCATGTTTTGTCACTTAATATGTTGGACTAAGTTTTAAAACTTTCTGGGACGAATGTAATAAGATCCATGAGGATCAAAACAATTTAACTATGTCGTGATTGTGTCACGTTTTGAAACGTTATGTTTAAAACTTATGTTTAAAATAAGATAGTATGTCCAACAATTTAATGCATCGATCATCAAGATATAAAT
>JARYGA010009145.1:0-21302 GCA_030545235.1 Helianthus tuberosus | reverse complement strand
GCAGATTTAATTTAAGAGAACGTACCCTTTTTGGCTTTTCGTGATACTTTCGGCTTAAAGCATCTGCCACTACATTTGCTTTTCCTTCATGATACTGGATATCACAATCATAATCACTAAACATTTCCATCCAACGTCTTTGTCTCATATTCAATTCTTTTTGCCCGAAAACATACCTTAAACTTTTATGATCTGTGAATATGGTAAACTTACTACCATAAAGATAATGTCTCCAAATCTTAAGGGCAAAAATTATAGCTCCTAATTCTAAATCATGGGTTGAATAATTTTCTTCATGATTCTTAAGTTGTCTAGACGCATAAGCTATAACCTTTTGGCGTTGCATCAACACACATCCATAGCCTAACTTAGAAGCGTCACAATAGACTACAAAGTCTTCAGTTCCTTCTGTTAACGCTAATATGGGTGCATGGGTTAATCTATGCTTAAGAATTATAAAGGCTTCTTCTTGCTTTGTTCCCCATTCAAACTTAATGGATTTATAGGTTAACTTAGTTAAAGGAATGGCTATTCTAGAAAAATCTTGAATAAATCTTCTATAATAACCGGCCAATCCTAAGAAACTTCTAATCTCAGTTGGTGACTCAGGGGTTTTCCATTTGGTAATCGCCTCGATCTTTGTTGGATCCACATGAATTCCTTCATGATCAACTAAGTGTCCAAGAAACTGTACTTGCTCTAACCAAAACTCACACTTTGAAAATTTAGCGTAAAGCTTTTCCTTTCTTAATAGACTTAAAAGTGCGTGAAAATGCTTTGCATGTTCCTCTTTACTCTTATAGTAAATTAGAATATCATCTATGAAGACAATTATGAATTTATCCAAATATGGCTTACATATTCGGTTCATCATGTCCATAAATGCGACTGGGGCATTGGTTAAACCAAATGGCATGACGGTAAATTCATAATGGCCATACCTCGTTCTAAACACAGTTTTAGGAATGTCCTCTTCCTGTACCTTCAATTGATGATATCCTGATCTTAAATCGATTTTAGAGAAAAATCGAGCTCCTTGCAATTGATCAAACAGGTCATCGATTCTTGGTAATGGGTACCGATTCTTAATCGTGACCTTGTTTAATTCACGGTACTCAATGCACAAACGCATCGATCTGTCCTTCTTTTTAACGAACAGTATCGGCGCTCCCCATGGTGATGAACTTGGTTGTATGAATCCCTTCTCTAATAATTCATCTAACTGTTTCTTCAGTTCCTGCATTTCTGCGGGTGCCAAACGGTAAGGTGCTTTGGCAATTGGTGCTGTTCCTGGTAATAGATGAATTCTGAATTCCACTTCTCGATTTGGCGGTAGTCCTGGCAATTCTTCTGGAAATACATCTGAAAACTGAGACACTACTGGAATGTCTTTTAGTTCTTTTCCTTTAGTGTTAGTGATTATAGAAATCAAATACACTATAGATCCTTTTCTTATATAACTTGCAGTTTTCATCACAGAGATGAATTTTGTGGATCTAGAGGGTTTATCACCTTTAATTGTGATATTTTCACCCTTTGGTGAATTTACTTGGATTGACTTTCGATAACATAAAATATTAGCTTTATTGGCTATTAACCAATCCATTCCTAATACAATATCAAATCCTGTCAGATTCATTGGGAAAAGATTTGCCATAAACTTTTGGTTTAGAAATTCTATTCTTGCTCCCTGCAAGATTTCAGAAATCCTAACGGTTTCTCCATTAGCTGTCTCTACTAGACATTCTTGTGGTAGTTTAGTTAATGACTGATTTAGAAGTTTGCAAAACGAAGTATTAATAAAACTTTGGTTTGCACCAGAGTCAAATAATACTTTAGCAAAAACATCATTAACTAAAAACGTACCGGCTATGACATCTGGAATCATCTTGGCTTCATCTGCAGTTAGAACAAATGCTCTAGCATTTTTAGCGTTCTTGTTGTTCACAGCTTGAGCGAATTTTGGACAGTTCAGCTTGATATGACCTTTTTCTCCACAGTTGAAGCATAGTCCATTACTGGATTTTCTCCTGCAATCTTCTTCCTTGTGTCCTGGAATCTTGCAGAAATTGCAAAGAGTGGAGCATTTTCCCGAATGCTTTTTCTTGCAGACCTTGCTGTATGGTGCAGAGGTAGAACCTATATTCCTTCGGTTGAAATTCCCAGAACGAAATTCTTGGGTAAATCTTTGAGCTAGGTTTCTTCTCTGGTCTTCTTCTCTAGTACGGATTAGCTCATATGTCAAGGTATTTGCTAGTTCTACAGCTTCTTCTATAGATTGAGGTCTAGCCGCATTGACTACATGTCTAATCTCTCCAATTAATCCCCAGATGTAACGGGAGATTAATACCGGTTCAGGTGATGCAAGGATTGGTACTATTCTAGCATATTCAAAGAATGTGGTAGTAAAACCTTTACTATCTACCCCGGTCATTCTTAAGTTCAGAAACTTATTTGCTATCTGTTCCTTTTCCTTGGGAAGGCATAATTTCCTTTCTATCATGTTCTTAAATTCCTCCCATTCCATGTTGTATACCCTATCACTTCTTCTTGATTGGAGGATAGTGTTCCACCATTCTAAGGCTGAGTTTTTAAATAAATTAGAAGCAAACATTATCTTATCTTCTTCAGCACACTTGCTTATTTTTAAAACAGCCTCAGTGTTTTCTATCCAGCGTAGAGCTGCATTGGGTCCTTCATTGCCCGAGAATTCTATTGGTTTGCAGGACCAGAATTCTTTGTAAGAACAACCATAAGGCATGGTTCTTTTTCTTTTGGGAATGGGCACTTGAAGTACGGGTCCATTGTTCACACTGTGTTCTGGTTCAATTGGTTGCTTACTGCTATGTTTACTTTTATTATTCGCTTCCTGAACCATTTGAATAATAAATGGCATTGCATCTATAATTCCTTGTGCCACTATGTGTTGGATAGCACTATTATCCACTTGGTTTCCATTGTTATTGATGCTTGGATTCTCATTAACCAAGTTAATGTTACTCTGGTTATCGTTATTCAGATTTCCCTGATTTCCTTCGTCGGCCATCTGAATTTTAAACATTTACCCCGTATTAATATCACAAAATAATATTTAATATAGCCAATCACATGACACGCACTTTGGTCAAAAGCGTCGATCATTGCGACTTACTCTATTCATATATTATGCATCTATTACATACCAGTACTGAAATTAAAAATTACAATACCTACTGAAATTTAAAGTTACACTACTAGTAATAGGCATCCGTAGTTTTTTTTTCATACACATACACACATATTATTATTTTATTATTATTATTATTATTATTATTATTATTATTATTATTATTACTACTACCGTTCCACCATCACATTCATGGATATGGATTCATCCAAAAATCCATATTACGCTCGTCATACTTCCAGACGAGTCGCTCTCCCACCTGTCTCATCCGTTCACTACTTTCTAAAATTTTATCACCAAATGTCCTAAGTTTTTGTACGTTTTCTGCACTCATTGGGGGTGCAGGTTCTAGGACTGGGTTCGGAATCTGGGGTGCGGGTTCCTGATATGGAGGTGTAGGGGCCTGAAATCGATAAGGATCTTCTAAAATTTCCCTAATGTATTCATCGTGGTAATAGGGATCTAAAGGATCCAACCCTGGGTAGGCTCCTATGTTTGGCATGGGCGTGTCTTCATGTATCGGGTAACGTTGCACATAGTCCCTAACGTTATCTCACCAGGGGTCGTAATTCGGGTCTAAGGGGTTTGGTGCTGGTACCCTAGGTATTTCCTCCGGATTAAAATCATGCATTTCTACTTGATTTTCAGGGTTTTCTATTTCCATTGGTTGGTCAGGAATTGGCGGTTATGGTTGGGGTGTTATCATTTGTTCCAGGTTAGGGTCAGCTGCAGTGGTTGCTAAGATATGGATATTGGCTATACCCCTATTAAGCATATCCTGGGCATAGGCATCTGTCTCTCTCTTAGCTGCTGCTAGTGCTCTCTGGTCTTGTAACTTTTTCATACGTTTTATACGCTCGTGTGCCCCTCTACTGAACCATCCCCTCTTTTTCTAGAGGAAATGGCTCTTCTGACTGAGCCTTAAACACAAAGATTCCTTCTTCTGTATCAGCAGAGTACCCTGAGAGGGTAGGCTGAGAAGAGGAGGTGCCTTCGCTTCTAGGCGAACCAGACAATTGACGGTACGCGTCAGATGGTACTTGGTCGCTCATACAGTAAACTAACAAATAGTCAAATAACACATAACAATAAAATACAATTATGCATGTATTTCCGTAATTTATTTCCTAACAGATTGAATTTTGATGTCAGCGGAACATTTCTATGGCTGAATCAGTGGCTTAGCTCTGATACCACCTTCTGTCGCAACCCCCGATCCCTAATCCCTGGGAACGGGCGGCCGCGAGCCAGTTTCGGTGGTATCGCGTGTTGTCTAATTTGGCAGCGGAATTTTCATCAGGACCGTAGTTAGGAAATATTTGATCAGAGTAAAATACCACATTTCCATAATATTAAACATATGGGATAAACCCATGTTCGCAGTACACACGTTTTCATAGGAATAAATCCTATTTTATTTAATAAAAACATCTATTTTATTTTAGTTAACTTTATTGCCACTTTTCCAAGCCTTCAGTGCTGTCCAGCTGGCTTCTATTTGGCTTTCACAAATTGTTACCTGAAACGCGTTTTAAAAACATTTGTCAGTGGGAAATACTGGTGAGTGAATCCCAGTTTAATCAAGTTTAAATAAAAACCCAGTGTACAGTATTGAGGGAGATCTCGCAATTACATTTGTTTCCAAGTTATAACAATTAACATCCATGGTACTTTCAGACCCGACTTGTGAAAATGTTACTCCTTGACCAGGTGGTAACAAATTTTGTATACAAAACCCCAACATACTCATGATAATTGTATTCTTACAAATACTCAATAACTGCTTAATATACATTTAATTGTATGAGGTTTTGTAAAAACAGTTTACAAAAAGGAGATTACTCACATTGTTGTCTTAGATTATCCTTTAGGGTTTCCTGGTGACAATCTATAATTTACACAAATGCACACGTGTTAGTATAATAACCCATTTTAACATTAGTAATACCCTCCCCGAGACGGCATTCCAACGACTACGTCGGGCAGAACCACGACAGCCGTTACGGAACCCTAGATCAATCGGGCAGCGTATCTAATACATATCCAGGGGTTATGATACTTACAACGGAGCAGAACTTCGCTATTTAGGGGGGTATTAGACCCGAGTATAGCTTCTACTATCAAATTTTCGTGATTAAGAAAAGAAAGTGAGCGAGTCGACTGAAGATCCCATGGCCTCTACTTATAGTGCTGAAACCTGACTTTCTCGCGGCCCGCGTAAAACAAGGCAAGGGCCTTATGCGGCCCGCGTCAACTATAGTCAACGCGTAGGTGATCCGGGTCATCAAGTAGGCTCGCCGGGTGTTGGGCCACGTGGCGGCCCAGAGTTCAGCCAGGTTTCACCCTTACACGGCCCGCGTAAGGGTTGGGGTGGGGTTTACGCGGCCCGCCTCAATCCAAAAATCAGATTTTAATTAATTTGTAATACTGTTTAGGGTATTCTGGGCCTGTTTTCACGTATGGGGTGTGTCACACCCCCAAAATCCACCATGCGAAGTATCTCCGCTTGGAGGCGTGACATGACCAGGATCGAGCCACCAATCATATTGAACAACATAATTAAGTAAATAAAACCAAACACAATACGATTGGTGACCAAAAGGAAGTAAACCGATTTTAGGTTAACAGCGGAAGCATAAAACATAAGTTCAAAACATAAGTCTATAGTTCATAAGTTTAAAGTCCAAAACGTAGGTTTAATAAGTTCATAAAGTTTATTCATTAAGTACGGGACATATCAGTTCGCATCCCACAACGACCACCTCCATATGCAAGCTCCATAGCATCTAATGACCTGCAAAGCATGTAATAATGAGTCAACAACAAAGTTGAGTGAGTTCACGATTGGTTGTCCATTTTAGAGTTGTTTCCAAAAACATAGTTTATTCTCATTCGGCTATCCAGCCGTGGGGGTTACCCCATAGTTCGAAAACGTTTATTAGTTAACCATCCCATGTCCACCTTCCCTGGCTATCCAGCCCGGCACTTTGGCCGTGGGGAGCTACCCCAGTATTTTAAACTACCAGACTCGTTTATCATATCGACTACTAACAAAAATCAATTGTGCCCTAGCGTCGGTGTTCTATCACCACCGACGTGCCATAGTCCATTAGTACACGCCCGTCCGACTGGCACGGTGTGAGGTTTGTTAAACCTAATAGCGCTATTAACTAATGACTCGCTCGCCATAGCCTCGGCGATTAAGTCGATACAAAAAGGGAGGGACTTCGCTGATAGAGTTCTAGTCCAGTAAGTCTAATACGTCCCAACAGGACGAGGAATTTACATTCCTGAACACGTCTCAAAGGACGAGGAATCCCTATTCCTGTGCCCATTCCCATTCCCACCGGGAATTTACCATGCTTTGTAGAAAAGTGTGAACTCACCTCGGTTTGCTCGGTTAGATTCTCAAATATAGTTAACAGTCAAGGTCGGTCAATCACGTCCTAATAAGGTACGGATAACAATCAGTTTCTCATGCATAACACGTATCCTACGTACGGTTTATTTGCACATTACTTCTACCACATAACAGGTACACACTTTAACGATTTATGCCCATATAAACTTCCCATCCATTCCCCACCCATAAACAAACATACGATATTGCACATAACACATATAACATGTTAGATCATTCACAGATAGCATACTTGACATTTAGACACGCAAATTACAGCTTATGTCATTTCAGCATCAATATTCAAAACCGGGCTGTTTTCGGACATTTTAATAAAATAGTTAACTTATTCCAAAAATTCCCAATTTTTACAGAATGTCTTAAACGTTCCAAATTTTATTATGTAAAAATATCGGGGTCCGGTTCATTACCAATATTTTATAAAAATTCATTTTCCGGGCTGAACTCAGATTTATATTTTTCTGACCACAGTCCACGGGATAATTTATTTAAAATTCATCGAGCGTCTGATTTACGAAATTCCAGTGGGGTAATTACAAATACATCGGTTGTCATCTACAGTACAAGTTTCATGATTCAACTTTACACCGAACCCAAGTTATGACAGAAAACAAAACTCATATTTTCAACAGAAAAATGCAGCTCTAGCTGCTGTTACGAAATGACGCTTTGAAAATAGTAAACGAAGTCCAAAAATTACGATTCTGGTGCCATTAGAACCATATTTCATAATAACACGTTTTAGACTCAAAATATAAGTTTTTCGTAGAGTTTATGACCTGTTTACAGCCAACTGAAGTTGGCTGTAAAACTTGGACAGATTCTGTTTTCATTCTTTAATCTTCTAAGACGCGTTCGATTGATTCCGTTAGCATGACTAGTGATCGTAACAACATCAAACATCAATATTAACCAGCAACACATCAGATAATCAACCAAGAATCATAACAAAACAAGATCCAAGAGTTTCACACTAATATTTGCTCATTAACCACCATGTTCATCATTTTTAGTAGACTTTAAACTTTGATCTTATATGTTCGTGACTTTTATCCGACAAATCTCTTATTAACCACTTTAGACAAGATCAATAGGGTGTTTAGAGTCACTTACTACTAGCTCGTAGCTAGGGAAGAAACTAGACGAAAAACGGGTGGTTAATAGCGTTGTGGTGAGGTCCTTGGCAATCCGTAAGCACCGAGCCTCCTTATATGATATGTAACACCTTTGTATGTGAGTAATATTGCTAGAATGAAATTGAATGATGATGATGGGTGGCTTGTGGAGTTCGGCCAAACATCAAAGAAAGGAAGAGAGAGTGAAGTTTTTGTTAAGTGTTATGTAAATGTAATGTGTGATCTTGTGTGTATAATTATAGTCCATATTAAAGCTTTTGTCCAATAAACAATATGCCAAGAAGATATTAGACATCAACTAATAAAATATTCAACAACTGTGGTGGGTGTTCCCTAGGGGGAAATCTGATCGGATATGGGGGGTGGGCTTTAGTTTGTTTTGAACTAAATAGTTAGTGCTAGTTATGTTAAGTTTAGGAATTTAATTTAGGGGCTGTTTGGTAGCCTCTGAATGGTCATTAAGAGGCTACCTCTTAACGGAACCATTAAGAATTTTACCAATGAGAAGATAGAAGAATGTGACATGTGATGATTTACCATTAAGAGGTTACCTCTTAACCATTCAGACTTGAGGTTACCTCTTATTCATCCAGAGGTTTTAAACCATTAAGAGATAGCATCTGAATGGTCATTAAGAGGCTACCAAACAGCCCCTTAGTGTAGTATGTGTGTTGTAATTTATAACGGGTGTTAGGGTATTCGGGGACCCTAACTAGCTTAGAAAAAGAAAGACAATGTGTTTGACAATATTTTTGTGTTCCGGGTAAAGTCTGGTTGTTTGGTTCGATACTGTTCCGTTAAACTGCTTAATTAATCCGTAAAGTGTCCTACATATATATTTTTGCAACGTTTTTAATTTTTAACACTCAAGAAGGCATACCGGACTATTTAGTAACTTTTCTGTATCCTACTAGTAAGTTAACAAATACATGTAAGTATAACACAGATATCAGAAAGCAGTTAAGTAATTCCACACAGTCGTCAAACACTTTAATTATCATTAATGAATTGTACGGAATACATGTAAATTTGAGGGTTGTCACATTCTCCCCCTGTTAAGAGAATTTCGTCCCGAAATTTAGCACCTGGTTACTGAGGAGGCTAGTTAAGTTGCGTTGTTTTCCTGATTTTCCTGGGGTGTCACAGGGTGTATTTTTAGACCTATTGGGATATTTTAAAATATATTAGGGAGTCGGAAAAATTCGAGGGTGTCGGTTTATTTAGGATTGTTACACATTTGTTTTATTCGTTCATTTAATGAGTCGAACAAAATTTCTTGTTTGTATTTGTTCATTAACTAAACAAACGAACATAAACGAACTTCCCACCGATCGGTTCTTGAACTGTTCGTTGAACGTTTAGTTCGTTTACAGCCCTACCCGTAGGTCATTTATACTTCAATTTTACATGCCATTTGATACGGTTTTCCAAAAACTCATTTCCACTTGACCCGAGAGGGGCCTTTTATTCATCTTCTTATTAGTGTTTCATTTTATCATAATTAACAATTGATCAAATTAGTAAAATATAACAATATATCCATGTTCCTTAGAGATCACCCTTTACGTGCTTCCTTCCCGGCTCGGCTTCCCGAAGTCTCGACATTGTTTTCTCTGAAATTTTCACAATAGGTTAACAATATTTCATGTAGTTATCCCGTATCGTCATACAAGAATTTAGCCACGACGTTTGTTAACAAACACGATGCATCCTTTTAATTTGGTTTGGCCAATTCTTTAACTTGCCTTAATCATTTATACTTAATGCATTTTGGGTTTAGGTGCATAAGTGCACCAATCCCATGCATTTTCAATCGTAATCTCATTTCAGTATTTCCCATGGAAGTTTCATTATGATGATTTCTTACCGAATTTCATGATCAAGCCTCGAACTGAACACATTCATCCCTTAACCTTATGCTTTGAATACCACTTGTAAGACCCGATTTATAGTGATGTAAAATTTTTCATTTTATATAAACGATTATACCTAAAGTTTTCATATTTTACAATATAAGCTAGCACAAGGTAGCAATGATATGTTTCAAAATACAAGACTACATTTTTGTCATTTCAAAAACACATTAACAAGAGCGGAATTAACAAGAGTTCGAAAGTGTTTGGTTCTTGATGTAACAACCTGACTCTTCGGGTCATTACTTGTATCTGTCATTACTTTCTTAATTACTAATACTCTCGAGATTTCGATTATCGATACGGGTTAACTATTTTAAACTATACTTACGCAAAATAAATGCATTTTAAACGCATATTACAACGCAGTTATCGCATTTAAATACCATCTTACAACACATACTATTTAAATGCACTTTATCGCATTGTTACTTCACTTAGACTAAACGCTATCTCAACGCCACACAACGCAAATTCAAAACACAGTTATCGGTATTAGTAGTGATATATGTGTGTGTGATCTTATGTGTCTTACATGTGTGTGCTTCATATATGTTTTGGATGGTATTCGCAAACGCAATCCCAACTCTATCGCAACGCAAACTCAACGCAGACTCGAAACACGGATTCACTTTTATGCATTCTAGTTTATGTGTTAGATTGTGTGATTATTAGTTTAAATGTATTGTGGTTAACTCAACACAACACTTACACGCTCAACGCTTACTCGCAACTCGCTTAAACGCAACGCTTAATACATGAAACGAAAGTTGGAAAACTAACTCGCACGATTCGGCCGATCGAATGACCACTCGATCGAATGGACATCCGTCCGGATGACCATCCGATCGGATGGCCATCCTATCGAATGGCCATCTGACACTTCACACTCTCCACCGCCTTAACTCCACTCTCACACTATAAATACCCCCTTACACGCTACTGTTCACTGATGTGACATCTCTATCCAACCAACTCACTCCCAAGTCATTCTCAAGCACTTTTCTCTCGATTCAAGGCTATTTCATAAGTATTTCTCTTCAAATCTTGTACAATCATCATCACTACACACTTCTACATCATCTTCTCCATCAAAATCACTTGTTTCCTCCATGAAATCACCTGATTTGGACTCCTTGAAGGTGGTTCTCACTCGGTTTCTTATGCAAACGTTGTGTGATATCATCTCATCAAGATTTGTCCAGATCTAAGGGATTTCCACACATTTTCAACCTAGTTCTCAACAAAATTAAAAAAGTTGAAAGATGTTTTCAAACTTTTCTTCAACATTCCACACAAAACCAATGGAATCTTGACTCATTCAGACTCTCTCCTTATTTCCTAGTTGAGAGCTGGCTTGGAAACGGATTTCCACCGAAGAGATGACCGATTTATGGGTTGAACATGAAACTTCACCAAAAGAACAGTGAGTACGATCAAATGGGGTGGTTCCCATCCGATCGAACTGGCTGAACCTTGCTGTGTTTCCATTGTTTGACACGTCATCACGTCGCCTCTATTGAAACTTCAAACTTTTACTTAGAAAATTTTATGAAAAACTCAAACTACAAAATTCTTAGTCGAATAGCCATCCGATCGAATGGACATCCGTCCGGATGACTTAGCATCCATACTTTACATTTGTTTAAATGCTACAACGAAAAGGTTAAAATTTTCAAAACGATTTACAAACACCCACAACTCATTCGAATGGCCATTCGTTCGAATGGTCATCCGTCCTAATGACCATCCGTCTGGATAACCATCCGTTCAGATGGGTTATACCCATTCATCCAGTTCACCATTCGACCCACAGACACATCCGACACACTGTTACGCACTGTTCAACGCTTACGCTACTGTTCCATGCTGAGGCTAACTCCCACGCGCTCCCTTCAATCCAAGTCTGTGTTTTGCAAACAGCAAACGCACTGTGAGTATACTAGAACCCATTTACTTTAATGCACTTTTGGGTGTTACATACGTTCTCTATCAAAACACAACAACACACAATGCAAACACTTTACAACGCTAACCGCTCCCGCATGCTATAAGTGTACTCTGAATGCTTGTGCTATGCTATACAGTGTTACACTATACCGCCTCTAGCAACGATAGTACTATAGTTTGGACTCAGCACCGTCGTGGACGGGGGTTGCTAGGGATCACTTTACTTTACTTCACATGTTCGTGGAACGTGTGTCGCGCATACTCAAAACGCAATCTCGTGGTTAAGTGTGAACGTAGTTTGATAGTTACTTGCTTGCCCATTACGTGTTACATGCTGGTTATGCGTAAACACTTTCTCTACTATATGCTTTACAAACTTGTGTACCACCTTTACATTTTATGTATTGACTTTATTTTAACGTATGTGACAGGTTGATAGGACGCTATGCTTGCTGAAACGAGTAGGAAGTCTAGAAACCCACAATAAAATCTGAGTTGTCGGAACAGTGTTTTGTTTTTGAGACTTATATCTGTGATGACTGTTTTTGCTTTATATGTTAATGGTATGGGACATTAATGCTAAATATATTGTCATTAATAGTTGTTGTGGATTCTCTTGAACAATCTATTTCGTTCAGTGTCACGCCCCGATGTTTCCGCCATCGGTTGGGGTGTGACAGATTGGTATCAGAGCCATAACTATAGGGAATTAGGTTGAGTCTTAGGATTGACCTAGTCTATAGTCTAAGTACCAACATACCACTTCATGAGAGTATCAATAGTAGCACTCTCGCTCGTACTCGCGAAAACTACAACTTTGCGCGAACACCGCATACTACAGCTTCGCACAAAGGAGCCTTTCCTAAGGCCGAATACTATTTGCCTTTCCTAAGGCTGACACAATACACATGTTTTCGAAAACACTCGCATAACACAATTGAGTGATTTGACCGAGATTAGGTATGAAAACCGAAAACTCTCGATAAAATCACTCACTCTACGCTTACTTATTACTCCCAGTACGAGAATATATGTTGAGTTAGGAGTGACATCCATACCTCGACAGAGATCTCCATCTTTATCTCGTGGTTTTTGCCACACTTTCAGGGACGAATTTGTTAAGTTAGGGGTGAAACCCGCACCTTAATGACGCGTTCCACTCTACACTGAATTTTGCAAAACTCTCACCAAAGTCTCGATGGATTCCAACGATCCGAGTCACGTAGTAACCTAAAGGATGAGTGCCGTTCACCGTAGTCCGGTGAGAGCACAGTCTATTAGGCCGAAGCGTGTACTCAATCTCGTTGAGGATAGTCGAATCACTTTGGGTAGTCGATGCCTAACACCCAAGGTACTCTGTTTCGATTCTAAGCCCGCAATCGCTATCGGTTTCATGTGTTTTATGTGTTTATATGATTAATGTTTCGATTTTGGAGACTCATGCTTTTCGCTCGTCGCTTTGCTAAACACGCACAACTCGTACAACTTTTTGGAATCTCAAACACTAACTAATCACAGACAAGCTAAGAACTCTCGTACGTTATACTACTCGCTGTAATACTCGCAACGCTACCCGCTACCACACGCAACTCTCAAACGCGATTCACGGACTGGAAAGATAGGTGAATACGTGCAAAATAGGAAGGTGAATACGTGCAAAATATGTGCTTACGTGGATTAGGTGCTTATGTGCTTATGTGCTTCTGTGCTTACGTTGACTACGTGCTTATGTGTTTATGTGCCTACGTGTTCCTGAGCTTTACATAAAAGAGGATGTTGAAACGCTATGCTTTTCAAAACTAAAACCCAATACAATCGGATCTCGTCTAAAGCATCTGACGATGTCTACTGCAAACAATGTATTCCCTTGGTTCTCACACTCGCTGAAATGCTTAGAGAAGCAGAGATGACAAGCGCATCGCTTCTCTCATCGCCAAGGAAATGGCTAAATTCATACCTCAGATTGTCAGTGAGATCAATGAGGTCAGCAGCAAATCGTCTGTCGAATCGAAGAGCGACTCTCCGAAAGCTCCTTTCAGCTTTAAGCAATTCAAAGCTTGTGGTCCTGCTAACTTCACGAGTGAAGATGGACCCAGTGCTATGTTCCAGTTGTTTGACTCAATTGAAGTCACTTTTAGGCAGAGTGGATGCCCATAAAATCTGCGTACTGTTAATGCTATCGGAGTGTTCCAGTCCAGGGCACTGGATTGGTGGACTGATGAACGCAACAGGCACGGTAATGATGCAGCTTACAGCCTTTCATGGGAAGAACTCAGAGAGCTCATGATCAAGGAGTTCTGTCCTCCTCATGAGGTGCAAAAGCTGGAGAATGAATTCTGGCATATCAAACAGGATGGAGGTGACAACGCTGGTCTCACCGCTCGCTTCAAGAAGCTCAGTATTATCTGTCCTAGCCAGGTGGCAACACATGATATGACGATAAAGAAGTACATTCGAGCTTTACCCGACTATGTAGCTGACTTTGTTCAAGCAGCTAAACCTGCTACTATTGAGGAGACTTACCAACTCGCAGCTGAGATCAACGACAAGCGAGTCTTAGCTGGGTATTTCAAAACCTCAACCAAGAACCTCAGTCAAGTCACTGCTACTCCCGCTCCTGCTACTGAAACTGTGTCATCTCAAGGTTCCAGGTCCTCACGTCAGAATCGCAAACGCAAGGGTAACAACAACAAGAACTACGCTACTACCTCCTCACCTCTTAACGTTGCCCCCACTCAACCCAACCAGAACCGACAAGTTGCAGCTCCCAACACTAACACGCCGCCTGCTAAGCGTGCGTATACTAGTTTTCATCCTCTGTGCCCTACTTGCACCTACCATCACCCAGTTGGGGTGAATTATCGATTATGTGCAAACTGCAAGGTCTATGGGCATTTCACTACTCATTGTCGTTCTGTCCCGCGTCAACAAGCTGCTCAAGCTCCTCCAGCACCACCAGCTCAACCCCTTACTATCCAGGGTAACCAAGCAGCTCCTGCTCCCGCGGTTCATGCGCGAGCTTGCTACTCATGTGGTGACCCGAATCACTTTGCTAACGTTTGCCCGAACCGTGTGGTGAAACAAGAACCACAGCAACCACCGCAGCAGCAGCAATAACAACAACCACAGTAGCCGTAGCCGCAGTAGCAGCAGCCACAGCAAGCAGCCCGCGGAAGAACTTTCAATATCAATGTCCGCCAGGCTCAGACTGACAACAACGTTGTCAATGGTACGTTCCTTGTTAACGGTATTTATGCTTCGTGTTTATTTGATACTGGAGCCGATAACTGTTTTGTGTCGTTTGAATTCGAAAAGCACCTAAACCGTAAATGCGCTAATCTCCCAACGACGCTCGACGTAGAAATCACCATCGGAAGAACCATCACCGTCAACTCTGTTATCCGTGATTGTATCCTTGAATTCAACAATCACGTTTTCCCGATCGATCTCATCCTGATGCAACTTGGTAGTTTTGATGTCATAGTAGGCATGGATTTTCTTCGCGAGAATCATGCCGAAGTCGTCTGTTTCGAAAAGATGATTCGTTCCTCTCTTTCCAATGGTGATCAACTCTGTGTATATGCCGAAGTATATTCGAAGTAACTAAAACTCATGTCGTGCACTCAAGAAAGCAAGTATCTCCGAAAGGAATAAATGCATTTTAAACGCATATTACAACGCAATTATCGCATTTAAACGCCATCTTACAACACATGCTATTTAAATGCACTTTATCGCATTGTTACTTCACTTAGACTAAACGCTATCTCAACGCCACACAACGCAAACTCGAAACGCAGTTATCGGTATTAGTAGTGATATATGTGTGTGTGATCTTATGTGTCTTACATGTGTGTGCTTCATATATGTTTTGGATGGTATTCGCAAACGCAAACGCAATCACAACTCTATCGCAACGCAAACTCAACGCAGACTTGAAATGCGGATTCACTTTTATGCATTTTAGTTTATGTGTTAGATTGTGTGATTATTAGCTTAAATGTATTGTGGTTAACCCCACGCAATGTTTACACGCTCAACTCTTACTCGCAACTCGCTTAAACGCAACGCAACGCTTAATACACGAAACGAAAGTTCGAAAACTAACTCGCACGACTCGGCCGATCGAATGACCACTCGATCGAATGGACATCCGTCCGAATGACCATCTGATCGGATGGCCATTCGACACTTCACACTCTCCGCCGCCTTAACTCCTCTCTCACACTATAAATACCCCCTTACACGCTACTGTTCAATGATGTGACATCTCTATCCGACCAACTCGCTCCCAAGTCATTCTCAAGCACTTTTCTCTCGATTCAATGCTATTTCGTAAGTATTTCTCTTCAAATCTTGTACAATCATCATCACTACACATTTCTACATCATCTTCTCCATCAAAATCACTGGTTTCCTCCATGAAATCACCTGATTTGGACTCCTTGAAGGTGGTTCTCACTCGGTTTCTTATGCAAACTGTTGTGTGACATCATCTCATCAAGATTTGTCCAGATCTAAGGGATTTCCATATATTTTCAACCTAGATCTCAACAAAATTAAAACAGTTGAAAGTTGTTTTCAAACTTTTCTTCAAAATTCCACACAAAACCGATGGAATCTTGACTCATTCAGACTCTCTCCTCATTTCCTACTTGAGAGCCGGCTTGGAAACGGATTTCCACCAGAGAGATGACCGATTTATGGGTTGAACATGAAACTTCCCCAAAAGAACAGTGAGTACGATCGAATGGAATGGTTCCCATCCAATCGAACGGGATGAACCTTGGTGTGTTTCCGTTGTTTGACACGTTATCACATCGCCTCTGATGAAACTTCAAACTTTTACTTAGAAAATTTTATGAACTCAAACTACAAAATTCTCAGTCGAATAGCCATTGGATCGAATGGCCATCCGTCCGGATGACCATCCGACCGGATGACTTAGCATCCATACTTTACATTTGTTTAAATGCTACAACGAAAACTTTAAAATTTTCAAAACGATTTACAAACACCCACAACTCATTAGAATGGCCATCCGACACATCCGACACTCTGTTACGCACTGTTCAACGCTTACGCTATTGTTCTATGCTCAGGCTAACTCCCATGCGCTCCCTTCAATCCAAGTCTGTATTTAGCAAACTGCAAACGCACTGTGAGTATACTCGAACCCATTTACTTTTAACGCACTTTTGGGTGTTACATACGTTCTCTAGCAAAACCAACAACACACAACGCAAACACTTTACAACACTAACTGCTCCCGCATGCTATACGTGTACTTTGAATGCTTGTGTTATGCTATACAGTGTTACACTATACCACCTCTAGCAACGATAGTACTATAGTTTGGACTTAGCACCTGCCGTGGACGGGGGTTGCTTGGGATCAATTTACTTTACTTCACATGTTTGTGGAACGTGTGTCGCGCATACTCAAAACGCAGTCTCCTGGTTAAGTGTGAACATAGTTTGATAGTTACTTGCTTCGCCCGTTACGTGTTACATGCTAGTTATGCGTAAACGCTCTCTCTACTATATGCTATGCAAACTTGTGTACTCACCTTTACATTTTATGTATTGACTTTATTTTAATGTATGTGACAGGTTGATAGGACGCTATGCTTGTTGAAACGAGTAGGAAGTCTAGAAACCCACAATAAAATCTGAGTTTTCGGAACACTATTTTGTTTTTGAGACTTATATCTGTGATGACTGTTTTTGCTTTATATGTTAATGGTATGGGACATTAATGCTAAATATATTGTCATTAATAGTAGCTGTGGATTCTCTTGAACAATCTGTTTTGCTCAGTGTCACGCCCCGATGTTTCCGCCATCGGTTGGGGTGTGACACTTGACGTGACTTGATCTTCATCCGGTGCTCAAACTTAGATGTTACTTATCATAAGATTTCATTCAAACGATTAGTAATTAAGTTATTTGAATGAAATCATTAAAAAAAAAAACTTAGCTGAAAACAGGTTGCCCCCGCGACACACGGAGGGCTTAACTCTCCCTTGTGCGTGACACGGGGCAGACCATTATGTAGAATGATGCCAGTGTTTTCCAAGTTCCCACACTTCACCATTTTTTTCCAATTTTTCACCAAGTTTGCACCCAATTTTGACCAAATCAAAATTATTTCACTTGGGACTTTTTGCTTCAAGTTTTAAACTCGTAATCTACTACCTGGACCTGAATTTTTTAAATTTCACTTCCTTTATTTGGTTTGATGTTCTTACCCGAACCGTCCCGTTTGGAGGCATTATGCATTCTAGTTCATGCCTCCTATTTTTTTGTTAAGATTTTCATTATTTTTTTTTCCCAATCACAACCTCAATTATGGTTGGTTACCTTGAACAAAACCTTAACATTTCTAATAACATGTTTTGGCTTGACGCTTTACCCAAAATGACCCATTTTGAGACTTTAAGCAACGTTAGCTCAAGCCTCCTACAATCCTTATCAAGGTTCCTCAATATTCCCTAATCAAAATTGAAATTATAATTGGTATATTGGGACAATACCTTGGCTTTTACCACCCCGCGGGTCGCTTATACCTTGGTTGTACATGTCTGTTACTTAGTTTGTGGCCCTATAGACCACAAACGACCCGTTTGGTTCGCCACTCGTAGTTCTCATCAACCTGAATGGCTACCATCATTTTATCAATTCTCACCATGTTCCATAACCATGTTTATTTCCGTTAGGAAACACCTCTGCTTCTATGACCCAACGTGTCACTTTTACTTCGGTTTTACAAGCCGTTTGATACGGTTTTCCAAAAACTCATTTCCACTTGACCAAGAGAGGTCTTTCATTCATCTTCTTATTAGTGTTTCATGGTAGCATCATTAACAATAGATCAAATTATTAAAATGTAATAATATAGCTACGTACCTTAGAGATCAGTTGCCTATAGTTTTCAACCCAAGTGGTCATTAGGACACATATTTATTCTTAGCCTCTTTTTCCTCAATGGCAAAAACAATCATTCATGAGATTTTTACCAAGGTTTTCACATAGGCTTTTTTTTTCAAATACTTGGTGGGCATTTTTTACAAACTATCCTATTAGCTTAAATTGCCAACAAGATTACCATTTTGTTTCAACTCAAAAATGTTATACACTTATTAGTATCAAGTTAACATAGACTTTCAGTTCTCATAAGCTAGTTCATCATTTTGACCAAATAATCATAGGTTCATCTTTCATGTCAAAGACCCATTTTTAGACACATATGAACACCTATCCAAACCTCTAAATTAATCAAACATTTCACATACACAAGCAAGTATGATGATCATAAGAATAAATGCATCATCAATTTCATCCTACCATCAAAACCCATTTAGCATCAAAATCCCTCGTATGCAGATTCATCACATACCTTAGGTTTATAATGGTTAGATGGTTCAAGTTCTTTAAGCATGCAAGGATTACACACTCTAATCCCTTATGATTTTGGGGAATTTATGATTTGAGATAACCCTCTCTTTTCCCTCTCTCAATATCGCACGTATACACACACATACATTAAGAATTTTTTTCTCCTTTTTTACATAATGAACTTTTCATCATGTTCCAATTTAGCCCCTTTGCTTTCCTTAGTTATTTAGTTTGGTCATACCTCTCTTGTTTCTACTAATAACGAAGAGATGTTTAACAAGGTTTAATGTTCCAGGCTATATTACTCCATGGTACAATATTCTTATAATCATGATAATAAAAAAATCACGTTTTGGGGTGTTACATTACTGGACCAATAGTATAGTATGATCACAATAAGAGGTGATAAGCGTGGTGGTGGTTGCACCGGATGACTGGGTAGACCACCGGAGTACAAAGGGCGAATGGAAGTGATTAATGACGTTTCTAAGTACGAGAACAATGTCCACATGGATAACAAGACCTTGTCACGGAAAAGAGAACTGAGGAACAATCGAAACTAGATCCAACAGTTAAGGTGGCTATAACTAATGAGGTTGCTCATGTATTGTAATGCTCGTTGCTTGCTATACTAACTAAAGCCTTAAAAGTAGCTCAAAAGGAGCATGGTATCGTCTCTAAAAAAATGGAAGTCGATGGGTATTGTAATTGTTCACTCCATAACATCACCTTTTTCTTTAGAAAAAAATAAATTTCACCTTTTCTTTTAACTTTCAATGTATATTTTATATTATAAATAATAGGGGTGTGCAAACTCACTTTGGTTCGGTTATGGAAGATTGCTTTAGGGGTGCGCATGGGTCGGTTTGGGTAGGTTTTGACCAAAAATTATAACCATAACCGCGATATCGGTTATTGGATAACCATAACCATAACCGATCGGTTATGGTGGTTATGGTTATTCGGTTTTGACGGTTATAGCGGGTCGGTTATGCGTGGTTAACCGTGTATTTAGCTTAGCTAAAAGTAGCTTAATTTTTTTAACATGGAATAAATTGTTATTGCATATTTGTATATATTAGTAGATTACATAGTATTAAAAAATACATATAATCTATAATATTAATACCCCGAATATTCAAATAAAGTGATATGATACATTACATAAATTCAAATAAACATTCAACCAAAACCACAAAATGATATGAAAAACCAATAAGTACTAAAAATCTCTAGGAAAAAACACCAAATATTAAAAATATGGTGAAAAGTCCTAAATTCTACAAAAATTTATTATATGTCGGTTCAGTTCGGTTATGGTGGGTATGGAAAAAATGATAACCATAATCGACCTGCTACATTTGGTTTTTAGAAAAACCATTAACCGACCCATCAGTTTTTTATTTGGTTCGGTTTTGTCGGTTAATTCGGTTATAGTTCGGTTATGATTCGGTTAATTCGGTTTTTTGCACACCCCTAGATTGCATAACCATAAAAATAATTGATGGTTAGTTAAGTATAGGTTGGTTCCGTTTAAGTTTGGTTAACTGTCCAATGTATTCATATCAGGGCCGGATTTGGGCCTGTGCAAGAGGTGCCATCGCACAGGGCCCAAAATAATTTAAAAGTTAATATATATTTTATATATAAATTTGTTGTAGGAACAATCGTACGTATTAGTCATTTGGCTCAATGGATGCAACAACTAAATTTAAAGCTAGACATTCCGGGTTCGAATCCCCCTGTTGGTTTTTACATTTTTAATTCAATTTTTTGTTTTTCATTTCTAACTGATGTTTTTTTTTTCATTTTTAATTCATTTCTAATTGATGTTTTGTTTTTGTTTGGGCCTGAAGTGATTGATTTGAGCTTGTTTTATTAATAGGAGGAAAAAGTCTCATGTGCTCACACTAATTGTAATTTTGTAAGCTTATTTTTTAGTTTTAATTTTGATTTATGTTCACACCAATTGCAACTTTGCAAGCTTATTTTTTAGTTTTAATTTTGATTTTTGCACATCTAAATTTGGGCCTCTACAAATTTGCAAGTTCATTCATTTTTTCTTCTCATTTAATCATTTACGTAACAAACTTTACATGTTTTCTTGTAGGTTTTTTTATTTCTCATTTAACCATTTACAATATAAACTTAAAAGAACTCAGTATCTAGTTCTATTTTTTTATATGAAAAGGTTTGTGTAGCCAAACTAATTTGGGTATGTTTACATATATTCAGTTCTTTTTGTTACGCTACTTTTGTTTTGTTTATTTTATAACAAATATAGTCGTATTTTGGTTTTTTGATATATGATTGATGAGTT
>JARYGA010009144.1:0-23979 GCA_030545235.1 Helianthus tuberosus | reverse complement strand
ATAATCAAGCTTTTTACTTTAAACAATAATAAAGAAGATTAATAAATCATTGATTGCATCTTCTTATTTTATTTCTTTAAGCTCACGCTTAATTTTACTACATATTTTATGTAAAGCAAATTAAAATTATTAGAATCAAACTCTTTTTTTTAAATAATCATCTATTTTGAAATTTTATTTTAAAATATTGAACCAAATTTATAGACGAAATTTGGTAAGAAAAATGTCATGCGTGTTAAAAAAAAAACAAAATAATAGTTTATATAGATCTAATAATCGTCTAGCAACATCCATAGTTTTATATCTTAACATTATTAGATGTAAAATAAAGGTGGCGCTTTGAAAAAAGTTCTTATTCGCGATATAAGCTTTTGTAATTTAAGACCTATAAGCGCTAAAAAAAAAATTTTTTAAATATTTATGAGAAATATCTTTAAAAACTTATGTAAAAATTAATTAATAAAATTTAAAAAACTCTTTCAAGAGTTAAAAATAAAACGAATTAAAAAAGCTTGATGATCTTTTAAAAAACTATTTAACCTTATTTTGATCATGATCTTTTATGATTACTGTTTTTTGTCTAATTTTAAGTGTATAAAAAACTATTTAAAGCTTAAAAAATGAGATATTGTTTGATAAATCGTTTTTTAAAAGTACTATGATAAGATAATAAAATAGAAAGTCCTACCTGAACTTGTTCTTCCTTTTGTATTTCTATTTAAACCGTTTTTTAAATTATTTTGATTATTTAAACTGGATAATAAGTTACTAGAATTACTGCAACTAGACATATTTTCATCTCCTTGATAACCAGTACCTCCTACTGAAGAAGAAGAACTTGAAGATGAATTAGAAGATCCTAATAATATTTGTTGTTGAGCAGCAGTCATAGATAAATGAGAATTTTGATGCCCTAAACTTAATTGATGCTGCTGATTATTAGATTGTTGATTAAAATGATGAGAAGATTGTCCAGAATGCTGTGGTAGTTGTTGCTGCTGCAAATGTTGTAAATGTTGTTGTTCTTGTAACTGCAAAGAACTTAATTGTCCATTTAAAGACGCTGAGCTCATTGATAAATGAGCCGCATGACTTAAAGGACTTAACTGGCCACTGTAAACATTATTTGAATTTGAATGATGATATCCATAGGCAGACAAAAATTCAGCTCCTGCTACAGCGGCTGCAGCTGCTACAGCTGCTGAACTAGAATTTGTCATTGCACTATTTGAAGAACAGCTACGTTGATTAGAATTGTTTGGTGTGTTGCTGTTCATACTTGAATTAAGACCAGGACTATAAGATGAATATTTATTATTATTTGCAGCAGCAGCTGCAGCTGCAGCAACCACAGAACTATTTAAATGATTAGAAGATGCATAGGAGTGAGGATGAAATTGGTTATGATAACGGTTTAAAAGTGACGAAGTTGGTGTAGACGAAGGCGAATCAGATTGACAAGTTGTAAACAAATGACTATTTGAACTGTTATTATTGCTACTATTATTACTACTACTATTACTATTACTATTATTACTGTTACTTGTAATACTATTAGAAGCAGCATTTAAATTACCTTCTCGCTGTTTATTGTTCTGCGATCCAGAATTATTATTTAAATGTAAAGGATGATGATGATGAGTCCAGCTAGGTAGCCTCATCCCACTATTATTTGCTATGTTGTTATTACTGAATAACAAAGGTGGTTGTTGCTGTACTGATTGATGTTGATTTTGTAAACTACTTGGCACTATTGGTAGCTGAGAGGAATTAGGAGAACTAGGTTCATATTTTAATTGTAAAAGTAAATCTTGGTTCGATAATTGGCCATTTTCATTATTATTACAATTGGAATTTGAAGAACCTGCATTCGAACCATCTATTAATCGATCTTCTGTACAAAGCTCATTGGTCGATGAAGAACGTGTAGATGAACTTGTAGTTTCTTGATTATTATTACTGTTACTTGTATTACTATTATTGTTTGATATATTATGTATAACGGCTGCTGCGGCTGCTGCTGCTGCTGCTGCAGCCGCAGTTGTTACTGTATCTGGTGTTACATCTTTTGGTGGCGTTAAAGGAAAACTAAATAAATTATTATTATGATGTTGTTGGGGCTGTAATTGCTGTTGTTGATTAGGCTGTTGTTGATTAGCATTTGAATTTTGTTGTTGTTGCTGTTGTTGAACAGCAGCTAAATTAGAAATTCCAGCTGCACTTGCATTAAGAGCATGAAGACCACCATTAAATTGACTATGTTGGTTTAAATAGCTTGAATTTGCTACTGATGAGTTTGAATTAGAATTTTTTTGTTGAGCATTAAATGATGAACACCAATTTGAATTTGAAAAATTTCGATAGGCAGCATACCAAGCTGGATTATTTGTGTCCATGTTTAAATCCATGGTTGAATTGTTAAATAAAAATTAAAAAATAAATATATTGTCAGAGTTAGATGAAAATTTTTGTTATCAAGTTAAGAAACTAAATAAAGGTCATTCATAAATATTCGTACATTAAAATAAGGTTTGAATTCAAGAAAATAAATTATAATTTTTATTGAATTAACAAAAAAAAAAAGACTTTACATAAGCACAAAATCACAATTTACACTTATTAAACACAAACTTTCACCATTTAAAAGAAAAAACACAGGAAAAATTAAAAACTTTTAAAAATGTTAATTAAGTTGGTTAATATTTAAGCGCAAAATCAAATTGACATTATAAAAAGATGCAGGTGCGCAAGTTATAAGCTTCTAAGATTTTCACTTTTTTTCTTTAAAATTTTTTTTAAAAACAAAATAAATAAAATTATTCGTCTTAATTGACAAAGCAACAAGCTTAATGTCGCTTTTTGTCACTAGTTTAAAATTCAAAATTTCCACCAAAAAAATTTTCAATGAAATAAAGATTTTGTAATCATTTCTAATTATTTAGTTTTAAAATGATGACTATTTTTAATTAAAAGACAAAAATTTTTTTAAAAAACTAAATTAAAACCAAAAACTTAATCATAAGAATTAATTATTTAAAACTTGAATTAAAAAATTTTAATTAACTTTATCACAAACATAAATCAATTATTTAAATTTCACTAAAGATTTAAAAAAAAAATTCACTTAATCAATTTTTATTCATTATTTACTTCTGTATATTTAGATAAAATTTTTTTTTTTTTTTTCAAAAAAAAAACGTATCTAACAACAGAGAACTTTTTTCAAAATACGAATAGTTCATCAAAAAGTAAGATAAGTAGATCGCGCGCGTTGATCAGAATCAGTATGTCCAGCCAATGTTGGACTAGAGAGGCGCATCTTTCTACAATGAATGCTTTTTTGGTATTTAGGCTTGTAGCCGGGCTGCTAAACGCCACTACACTACTCGATTTTTATTTCTAAATAAAAAAAAATTAAGTTAAAAGAATTAAGTTAAAATAAAAAACGCCTGTTTTAGTTATTTTTAATACAAAATAAAAGGTGTTTACATTTTTTTTTTGAGTGAGACTGCGTTTTGTAAATGTTGCTTAAAAAATTATACATTAAAAAAGAAGGCGGTTTTTATTTTTTTTTAAAATTTTTATAGCTTAAACATACTTTTTTATAACAAAGCTAAATACATTTATCGAATAAGGTACAAAAAATGATGTTAAAATTGACTTTTAAAACAAGAAAAAAAAGGAGTTTTAAGATGATTCTATATATTTTCAAGAGTTTTTATTTGATCATAGAAACTATATAAATTTACCTTTAAAAATCCTCTTGATTTTTCAGTTAAAAAAAAAATAGACCAAAACGATCCCTGGAGCTTTTAGTTGACAAAATTTTTAACTTGTGGCTAAACTTTTTATACTTTAGCTAAATCAGTTTTTTGTTTTTAATGCATTTTAGTCAATTTTAATTTCATTGAAGCTATTTTTCTTTCTCTAAAATTGATTTCAATTTAACTCCGCCTTTTGATTTAAAATTATTTTTAAAAACTCTCTAGCATTTTCAAATTATAACAGCAATTTTTTGACTTTTTTTTTTTTTTGAATATATACGCCTTTTAAAATTAATTAAACAATATTGTCCGTATTAAAGATGTTTATTCTAGTTCGAAACTTAATTAAAAATCTTCATATTTAACAAAAATTTATCCTAAAAATTTTTTAAACAAAAATTTCTTTATAAAAAAATACTTTCTTTAATTTAAAAATTTAATTAAACTTCAATTTAATTAAAATTTTTTAATTTGAAAACTTTTTTGTTTTCTTCTTTTTTAAATTTTGAGTGAATTAGTTTAAAACAATAGAGTTTATTTTTTTCTAAAATTTTAATAATTTGCACAAATATTTTCAAAAAAAAAAATGATTTTAAAAGTTGATTGTATTAAACAAAAGCATTGAGTTTTTATATCAAAAATAAAACTATGTCTTATTGTTAAAATTTAATTGAGTTATTTAAACTAATTTTTATTTTTTCAAATTTTTTTAAATAATTGAAAAAACATTAAAAAAAATTGAATCAGAAGGTAAATTCAATAAATTTAAACGAAAAAAAAATTTACAATTGATTAATTAAGCTGGTTCAACTAATCTAATCTTGAAGAAAATTCTAATCTGATCTGCTTTAGATTATGCGGTTCACGACCAAAAAAAGATTTTCTCAAAAGTTAGATAAATGAATATTGAAAATTAAAAGTTTGTCTTTGTTTTATGATGGTTTAAAGTATTTGTCATCTTTATTTGAAAAACATTTTTCGGTTTCTTTTAACTTAAAAGTAAGTATAAATATAAGTAAATATAATTAAATAAATTAAAAAATATTTTCAAATTGAAAGAGAGGAATGTAAACTTTAAAAAATAGTCAACTTAAACAAGTTATTCCTAAAAATTTAAAAGAAAATACTTAAAAAAAAATTATTACATTGAACGCGAATACCTGTCTAGCGAAACCTGTCGACCGATGGAGAACATTTCTGTGAACAAAGATAAGATTTTTAAAAATGTTTAAAAAGAGGGCTTTTAATATATCTAGTTACTATTAAGATACGAGTACTAAAGTTTATAACCAGTCTAATCATCAAGCTGTACCACAACATTGGTAAAAGATTATTGCGACACTAATACACTAACAGATGAACAAGTGTGTTGACAGTATTTTTAGATCTTACCTAGTCCAATGTAAGTTTTTTTTTTTTTTTTTTTTTAAATTTAATCATCCAGCATGTTCACATCGTATTAAAAAAAATAATAAATTGAGGCTGCGCTGTTATTATCTAATCTCTGACCAATCAATTTTAAGAAATGTGAATGTGGAATAGCAGCTTTTTACGTTTTTTATTCCACAAACATTAAGCTTTTTAAATTCTCTCACCTGAACACTTTATTTTTACTTTTATTTGCTTTATTTTGAAAATTAATTAAAATTTTTTATTACTCTAAAAACTTATTTTAAATTCATTTTTGTATCAATTTTTTTCCCTAATTAACTCATTGCTAACAGTTAAAAACAAAATAATAACAAAAAAATAATTAATAAATCTAATTAAAATTTCATTTAAATTTTAATTTAAAAAACAATTTACTGAATTGTTTACCTGAATTACTTTTTTAACTAGCAGTGGTTAATTTATCTAAATTTTTTTTTATTTATCTAGCATCTCTGAAAAAAAAAAACTGGTTTAAATAACTTGAATAGAATTGTGAAAGGAAGTGAAATTTATTTTTTGACAAAAAATAGAAACTTTTTTTTAAAGTTGATTAATTAAGGTGTGATCAATTTTGTTTTTTTTTTCAATTAATCATAAAAAGTGAAGGTCAATATAAAAAGAGTTATGTTTACATTAAAAAATGAAATTAAGTTCAAAATTTCAGATCCTAAAATAGTTTTTATTTATTCACTAAATTAATGACTTAATAAACACAAAAAAGAAAATAGTAAAAACAGAATCATCAGACATGGTTTTTTTTAGTAAAAGAAGCAGAAAATTTCAATTTTAAACTATTATTTTGTAATTTAATAAAAAGCTTGTAGTACCAGTTACAAATCATATGTAAACAAACAAGAACTCAAAAAGCCACTAAATCCTAAAAGAATAAGAGCTCGAGTTTCCATTGACCAGGCACAATTTTCAAGCAATTATGCGGCGACGGCCAAGTGAGCATTTTTTTTTTTTTACTGACCGGTGGGTCAGTGGCAATTAATAGGTGCCCCCTGCTTTCATGCTGGAAATAATCTCAAACTGACTTAGTTTTTTGGTTACAAATTTTATATTTTCGTTATAAAATAAAAAAATATTTGTTCGAAACATAAAAAAGTACTCCAAAGAAAAGGCAGTAGGGTGTCAGGTAGAGAGGGTTGTACTATTGTCAAAAGGTCAAGTGTGTGTAAGTTAAGTTTTACTTAATTCAAAATAAGTAACTTGGTCTAAATCAATAATAATTGTTCAACCTACAGGAGTCCTAGTCACAACTAACTGACAAAGCAAATATTGACATTACACTCTTTAAAATTTTAACTGCTTTTACTCATTTTAATGTTTTAAAACTCAAACCTTTTTTTTTAAGTAATAGGTCTCTGTTCAGTTATCCATTACTTAAAATATCAAGAAAAAAATTTTTTAAAACCATTTTTAAATTGTTTTTTTTTTTTTAAATTTTCAATATTTTTAAACTAAATTTTATTTTAAATTAAAATACCATAAGGACAACAGATTGACCCTTTCGTTGACCACACACCAATCAATTTGACATATGGTAAGGCATTATTAAAGAAAAAGAAAAAATTCTTGATGAATAATTAGAATTGAAAATACCTCAATAAAATTACCTACAAAGAATATTTTTATTAAGAAATAAATTTAGAAAATATTGTTCTTAATATTCTTTTTTGCAGGAAAAGGAAATCCTTCAATTCAGTCATGTTTAAATAGCTCTTTTATTTATTTCTAATTCTAAATTTATATGAAAATTATCTAAGTAATTTTTAAGCTAAGTATTATATTCTTTTCTAAAATGGGCTTTGTGATGACAAACTATCAAATAATTTTTGAACAAACAACAAGCATGCGTATAGAATATAAATTAAACTTTCGAAAAATAAGATCTTGTTTTTTAAATACACTTTAATAAAAATAATCACATTTAACTAATCTCTTACTTGTGCCAATAAGATCAATCTTTACGATTTTATATTACAATTACCAGCTAAATTGGAAAAGATTAAAGTTCTTGTTTTCTAACAATCATTTCAAAATTTGATTCTCAACTTTTTGCATTTGAAATAATTTTTTTTAAAATTTTATTTGAAAATCAAAAAAAATATTAAACTTAACTTTGACCTTTTGTTTTTTTTTAACTTCCACTTAATGACTTGGATTACTTTTTTTTTATTTCATTTAAAAAACCCAAACTTAATCCATCTTTTAATGAACATTTAAAAAAAAAAATAAGTCTTAATAATTGTCACTACCAAAACTGTTTTTTATTTTATTTTTAAACTTTTAATATTTTATACCATTTTAACTTCATAAAAATTTGTTTTAATTATAAATATTCACTAAAAAATAATTTGCTTAAACATTAATTAAATGAGTTTTAATTTTATCTTTGTCTTAAAAAGTCTTATAATTTTTGTTTTTTATTTTACTCAACATTTCAATTTTATTTTAAGTCAATGATTCAGCTTTTTAATTCTAATCTGTTTTTGTCTTTACAAAATTGAATGTTTAATTGGTTAATCATAGCTATTTGTTAAAACCATAGATAAAAATTGTAATTCATTGTTATTCTTTATTTACTAAAAAAAGTATGATGTAATCTTAATACTAATTAAAATTTGAGTGCAATTACATTTATGCGCATAATCATTTAAAGTTAAAATTATGATAAAAAATCGTTTACAATAAAAATTGTATTAAGTAAAGTAATTTAAATTTAATAACTTAAAATTTTAGTTTATAATTTTTATTTCTAAAAGAAAATTATTTTAGGTGAAGCGTTGTTAATATAAAAATTCTCAATAAAATTAAAAAACTTAGTTAAAATAGTTTTCAATAAAAAAAAAACTTTAACTGAAAATAACCATTAGTATTAAATAACTATAAAAAACTTACCACAACTTTATACTAGAATGACGGAAATAAATGCCGAACATCGCCATAAAAAAATATCGCTATAGACTAGTATCGTATATAGGACAAAACGGAAACTCTGTTTCCAATCGGAAATCACAGTCAAAAAAAAAGTAAAAAAAAATAAAAAAAAAAAAAAGATGATCAAGCTTTATGTTTGGCCTGAACTCAGAAAAAAAAAGTTTCATTTTTAGACAAACTGTAATAAACGGGAAATCGTCTAAAAAAAAATTTCATAAAATTAAATCCAAAAAAAAATTTGCTAAAAATTTTGAGCTTAATTAATTTGAATAAAGTTATCTTTATATGAGATTAAATAAAAAAACAAATTTAATTAAACTTTAAATGTGTTATAAATTTAAAAAAATTTTTGTTTAAATAAAAATTATACGTAAGGGAGTACCAAAAATTTTTTGTTTTTAAACAAAATTTTTTTGCTTCATTTGCAATTCTCAATATTTTACTAGATTTCAAGTTTTAGTTAAATTTCAGTTAAACATTGATATATGTCATACTTTAATTTTAGTCAATACCAAACTAATTTTTAATACAAAAACAATTTGATTATTCAACTCAATATTCATTTTAAATTTTTTATTTTAACTAAATATAATTCAAAAATCAACTTTATAATAATTTATAACTAAACTTAATTTAAAATCAATTTTTCATATAAGCTAATTCTCAATTTTTCTTCAATGACTTCAATTTATTATAATAAATGTAAATTTTTATTATGACTGAAATCTATTTAATGTTTTTTAAAGAAAAAACATTTAAATAAAATAGCTTTAAGACTTGATGAATAAGATATTTATTTGAAATGTAAAAAATAAAAATTATTCAAAATTTTATTTTAATTGAAAAGTTTTAATGTTCAAATATACAAATAATTACATTAGAATGAATCTTTTTTTAATGTTCGAAATAAAATAAAAAATAAATTTAGAACAAAAAAATATCACAATGATAAATGGCCTAACCGCATCCGTAGTAATTTCTAGAAGAAAAAAATCAGTTTGAACTATCGAATATAAAAAAAAATTGAAATTAATTGCATTTAAAGACAATGACCAAGTTTAATTTTTTTTGTTGTTGTTGTCAAACTTGCGCACTCGTAATTCAACAAAGGTTAATTAAACTAAAAAAAAAAAAATGTGCAGCTAAAGATAGAAAAAACTAAAATTTTGTTAAAATAAAAGCAAAATAAAAAGCTTTTTTAGATGAACATCTTCAATCATTGATAAGAATGAAGACAATCTATAGGACAATAGAAATAAAAGAGAAAAATAAGAAAAAAAAAGGAAACAAAAAAGTATTTCTAATGAAATTGCTTTGAATTTGCGCTTTAATAGTTCCCACAGTATGTATAGGGCAGTTTATAAAACAAAGTTTAGGAAAAAAATAGTTTAAAAACAGAGAAAATATAATTTAAACACCATTTTGTGTAATTATTAGAAAATTTTTTTTTCTTTCATAAATTTAGTCTTAATATAAAGATTACTTGAAATTATTAATTTAAAATCAATTGAAATTATAAAATAACAAAATTGACAAAATCTCGATTTAAGGTTGAAAAATTTTTTAGTTTATAGAGTTATTTTTAAACAAAATCTATTTCCTTTCAGCTTTATTTTTTTCATTTTTTTTTATTTATTTTTCGTTTATATATTTTAGGTTTTTTTTTTATTCAGCTTAGCTAGGAATCATAGTTGTTATCTAGCAATAGTGATACATTAAAATAAAGAATGAAAAAAAAATAATGGAAATAGGAAAATGAAAAATGTTCAAAACATGAATATAAATACTTAAATCAAAGTAACAAAAATCGAAAATCGAATTTAATATTTTTTAGTAGTAAATATCACCTTTCTAAAGAAAAAAAATGAATCGTATGATTGAAGCCTTCATTTACAAATGTTATAAAGTTTTTTTGATTATTTTCTAACATTTGTTTATCATTTGAATATCAATTCAATTTCTATAAAAGTCATCATCATTATTTACATCTTGAACAATTTATCCATCTTTATTTCATTATTTTCTTGACAAAAAAAAATTTTGTTATATAACTTTCTTCAAAAAAATGAATTGAAAATGAGTTTAAAAATAACAAGAAACAAATTAATAAAAATAACATTAAGCTACATCAATAAAAATAAAACTTTCAACATAATTAAATTTTGATGGCGGGAAAAATTACAATGTCTTGATTCATCTTAATGATAAAAGTTATAGATATAATTTAAATTGACAACTTTTCATGTTTTTAAATTACAAAGCATTAGATTTACAAAAGAATGTTTTCAAAAAAAGAAAACAAAGTATTCTTAATTAATATTGATTAATTGAGTCAAATAATATTGTGATAAAATTATTGAAATTTAATTTTAAGATTTAATTTTAAGTAATTAAATTAGATAATTTAAAAAACTTAATAAGTTTTCATGGTATGTAACCATCCGTTAATAATCACCATATCATTTTAATTTGATAAACTTTCTATGATAAACTGATGCGCATGGTTTTTATAGTTTAACTCCAAAAAAAACTTTAACTCTATAATCATAGTTAGTTAAAAAAACAAGTTATTGAAAAAACTCTTAATTAACTTCAAAATTTTGTCTAAGAAAAATCAACTAAAAACTTTTGATTATCACAAGCTCAAGAACTTAATTAAATTTCTCAAAATTTTTTTTCTTAAAATAAATTTCCAGAACTAAGCTTACTAAATATTTTAAGTTTAAATGAAACTTTTTTTTTTTATTTTAAAAGCTAAATAAAAAACTTTAAAGTTAATAAAGTCAATAAATTAGTATTGGAATTTCGACAAAAGACAAGAAAGTTTATAATAAGAAAAACTTAAAAGTTATCAATCTATCAGCCGGCTTTTTTTTTAAATTAAAAAAGCTTAAAAGTATTTGAATTGTGAAAAAAATTATCAAGAATCTATTCGTATTCACGGTCGGCAACTGACAGATAATTTTAAGAACAACAAGAAAGATTAACTTTTTATTAAAGTCAAACTAATAATTAATTAAATTTATTTCTAAAATCTAAATGATTTACGTACTAAGTTCTAAATATAAATTGTTAAATAAAAAATTTTTTGACCTGATTTAGTATACAAAATTAAGCATCTTAAGATCGTGAATCAATGACGATAATCAGCTAAATAAAAGAATAGTGATGCGCTTCATCGATGAAGATAGTTGAGATGGCGCATTACACGTGCTGCTTATCTACGTCAAAACATCCGTGAGTCAACTATTGTTGATACTTGCCGCACGCCAATAAGGTGTGTTTAGAAAAAAATTTATGTTTTTTCATTTTTTTTTCGTATAAATTGTAATAAAAAACTTCAAATATACAAAATCAAAGAAAAAAAAAGTTTAAAAACTAAAAAAAAACTTTAAGTTTAAAAAAAAAACTAAATCATAATGAATACGAAATAAGTTTTTTTTGTATTTAGAACGAGTTTGCGTGTGTCGACGTGTTCGAGCGCAATGGATCGAACTAGTGAATTCATTGAAGACTTTTAGACTGATGACAGTCACAATTGAATATTATAAAATAAAAGTAAAAAAGAGCATGCGTTAATGAGAATTTTTACTAAATTAAATCAAAATTTAAATGTGACTTTTTAAAAAAAAAAATGAGCTGCAAGTCTCTAAAAAAAAAATATCTTTTATTAAATTTTCATTAAGATGAGTCCAAAATTTTGACGAAGTTTCATTAATGAAATTCAAGTTATGGGAAAATAATTTAGTACTTTTACTTGTTTAAAACCTATAAAAATTATATAACAGAATTTTGAAATATATAGCTCTTATTATAGTTAACGTATTTACAAACCTTTTTTAAACAAAAGTATCTAAAAAATTGAGTTAAAAAAATATTGTAAATTTGAAAAAAAATTTGAATAAAAATGAGTTTTTCAATTAGAATATTAAAAAAAACAATAAAACAATTTAAAAATACAATAACTGAAAAAAAGATATTTAAAGTATGTCTCAAGAGTATTTTAAAAGTATAAAAAAAAGATCAATTTAAGCTAATAAAATTCCACCCTCACTTAAAACCATCATCCATTTGGGATGTAATGTGATGAAAAGTATAAAACTATGAAAATTAAATTATTTAAAACTAAATTAAAAAGTTTAAATATAAAAAGCAATTCGTTTGCATCAACACACGTTCAAATTAAAAAGGCAAAAAATCAAAATGTATACATTTGGCGATTAAAAACTGGTGGATTAGAAAGGCGCGTTCTATGGAGTATAAATTTTTTTTTTGATTAACTATTTTTTCCCATTATGTTTATATAAACATGAGAAAGTGTTTTTAGTAAAACATACACTTTATTTTCAAATTAAATTTTTTTCCGATAAAATTATACAGTGTGAAAGTTAGAGGAACCAGATCAAAGGTCACGTGCATTACTATAGAAAAATTTTTTTTTTTTTTCATATAGAGATTATTAAATAATAGCCTTTTTAAAAGAAATTTATGGGTTAACAATAATATTTAGAAAGCTTTTTTATTGAAGAAACAAATTTATTCTCTGTTTGAGTTGCTTAATAAAATTTAAAAGGATCGATTTTAAGATTTAATAAAACATTAGCACGTGTTGACAGAATCACAGTAGTTGGTCTTTTAGCATTGGGGGGTGATTGAAGTGATACAAGAGATCATTTCAATTTGTTAACTTTAATTATATCAAACATATATTAACCTAATTCTCAATCTTGATACTCTTTTTTTTAATGAAAATCTCTATTTAAAGTACTTGAATTTTATATTCTTAATTAAGTTCTCTGAATGTTTTAAATTTGAATGAACTTTTTCTTTTTTTTTTTGCAAACTAATTATCAAAAAATGATGATCACTTGTAAATCCTGAGAAACTAGAGATACATCTGCAAAAATATGCTAATTTTAATTACTTGGGCTACTAATTAACTAAAAATTGCAGTGAAAATAAAAACTATAAAAATGAAAACTTAAAATGTTTTTACTTTCTATTTTTTTATTATGATTCAATTTTAAGTTTGAAGGCATATTAGAAGTTAAACTTGACATAAAAGATAATCTTAAGTTTTCACTCTATTGCAGGGAAGTACACAAAACTTATTTTGCCGCTGTCCAGCTGATTATAGACTATAAGAAAAAATTAAAAACAACATTTTCAAATTGAAAAAAAAAGATAATCAGTCAAAAAAATATATTAATAAAATAGATTGAAATCTTATGCTCTAGAGTTCATACTAAACTAGTTATGTTTACATCTAAAAAAATTATTTTTTTTTTGTAAAATGAGGAACTTCGATAGAGAGATTTAAAAAAACAAAATTTTCATTTTTAAAAGAAAAAAACAGTAACAAGTTACATATACGCCATATTTAAAAGTATAAAATATTAGAATAATTTAAATTAAAATAAGTTTACAATTCAAATGCAAATGATGCAAAGAAAATCTTCATTAAAAAAAAGAGCAAAACAAACGGTGAGAATTATTTTTTATTTTAACCTTCTTCCACCTTAACTAATTTTTTAAGGCTAAAATAACATTGAATTTGCCTACCAATTAGAATTTAGTTTTTTTTTAGTTTAATTTTTGATTTTTGTAATAAAAATATTTCTCAATAGAAATCAAAACCAACACGCGTTTATTAAAGATTTACTGAGGGAAAAATACAAGAAAATAATTTTTGTAAATTTTAAGTTTATTTTGAATTTAAAGAATGGTCCATTTTTCCTGTTAGAAACCAGATATGCACGTGTTTTTATTTAAAACACGCGTAATTATATTAATGCCTAAAGTCAAGAAAAAAGAAAATTCTTTATTTTAATTCATTGAAATCATTCTAAATTTCATTTATATTTTTTAAAATTAAATATCTTCTTTAATAATTATCATATATTCTTAAACTTTTTTTTTTCCATTAAAAGGCTATTTAATATATTTTTAACTTTTGCCATAAAAACAGAGATGAAAAAAATGAAACTTCAAATAATATGAGCTTAAAATGCGCGTGTCTGTTGAACACCAGATTTAAGCAACCAAACAATACACACGTGTTTAGCAGAACGTAGCCTGTTTTTAACTAGTAGTAATGAAAAAAATTTTGATACTTGCCTGGAACTAGTTAGCACTATGAACCGAGTCGAAATAGCTTTCTCACGCACCACGTGTTGGCACGTGTAATCGTTTAATTTCCCAGTATAGGACGCAAAAAGTGGCTTGATGGCGGATGTGGCCGCACTAGCTAAAAATCTAATTAGATTACCACACAATCAAAGTCAAGTATAAAACTCTTTTTGTTTATACTTTTAGATCAAAAAAAAAAATTTAGAAACTTTAATTCTTTAATTTCTAAAAAAAATAAAAAAAATTTTTCTAAAATTTTTTAGGTATTTAAGTCAACAGAGAAAACATGATTTAGATAAAAACTATAAAGTAAACAAAAGACTGTCATTATCTAACTTAAATTTAAAATAAACTAAAAGAACGTTTATGTGAATTTTTTTTTTATTGATACAACCAACTTTTTAGATAAAAACTTAGTAAAAGTTTACTAATGGTCATTCATTTGAAAAAAAAAATAAAAAAAACTTATGTCACTTATAAAGAATAATTAAAACCTTAGTTTTTTTAATCCTGAAGTTTTTTATTAAAGAAGTTTTATGAAACAAGAATTCATGTGAAAGCAAAGTTTCTAAACTGACAACCATTTTATTCTTGAAAAGATTTTTAGATTCATCTTCTATTGATAAAAACATTATGGAAAAAAAGTTTCTATTTAAAAATAACTATAAAAGTGTTGTTACTTTTTTATGTTTTCAAAAAAAAAAAAGTTTTGATAAATTTTTTCTCTTAATTGCCTAAAAACTGACCAATAATATTACCAATAATACTAATGACATTTTTTATTTTACTAAAATCCTTTAAAAGTATCAAAAGTTTTTTCTTTTAAAATTTAATAAAGTTTAATCAAAAATTAACTAATGACCTGCTGAAATGTTTTTTTTCAAATTAAAACGACTTAGCACCCACACACCCGTTTGACACGTGCAGCACGTGTTTTGATTTCGTTTGTTTACTTTTTTTTTTCCTTTAAACTAATATGATAGTTTTCGTTTTAACTTTACTGCCGTTTAAATCGTGCGTGTTCTACAGCTGATAAGATAAAACATTCAATTGTGAACACTCGTCATCATTTTTTTTCTTCATTTTTTTCGTATAAACCATTGGTTCTCATTCTTATTTCTGCTTTAAAAAAAAAATTAGTTTTGAAGTGTATTTAAACTATAGAGAAAATACATGTATTTAACTTGGATTTACATCACTTATTTTATAAAGTTTTAGTTTATTAAACTTTATTTTACTCTTATAAATTCATTTTCTTTAATTTTTTGCGAAAAAAAATTTTAATGTCAAATTCATTTAAAAGATGAATGGAAAAAAAATTGATGTTTTATAGTTTATTTTCTCTATATTGATAAGAATAAAACCAATTTAAAGTGATTTTCAAGATTCTCTTTTTAACTCTGTTTATAGAAAAATGTAAACATCATTAGTTTTTCTTTTTTAGAATACAATTTGCATATAATTAGAGAAGATAGCCTATTGATTTTACGTGAAAATCAAAAAAAAAAAAAAAAAATGAAATAAAAATACAAATTAACATATGAATTGAATTTATGGCCAATGAATTTAATGCTAAAAAAAACCACAAAGATAAAAAAAAAACCTTTATCCTATACAAATGAATCAATAATTAAGTAAAAATTATTTTTAAAAACCAATTTACAACACAATGAATTTAGAAATTAGTTCATAAAAGTATTTAAATAAAACAAAAGCTTAAGTTGCTATTAATTTTTAAAAAATGACCAGTTAAGTTAGTTAAAATTGATTATGTATTCAAATTGTAGTTTAAATTTTTAGATGATGCTGATAAAGGTGGAGAACAAAAAATAAAAATAAGTTGCAAGAACTAGTTTTTTATTGCACCATTATTTTTCGATAAATTAATGTTGATTATTAAATCGACAACCCCAAACCATCTTAATTTTAAAATAAGCTTTTTATAATTAAATTTTAACAAAAGCTATAAAAAAAATTTTTTATGAAAACAGCAAAATACTCTTAATTTTTTTTTTTTTTAAGAAATTTTTAACCCTATAAGCTATTTATTAAACCTAAATTTAATTTATCTAAAATTAAAAGACTTCATTTGATTAATTAATTTAATTAATTAATGGAAAATAAGTTTAAAGCTATAAAGAGAAACAAAAATTAAGAATAAGGAATAGTTTAGTATTAAGTGCCAAAAATATTTCTTTATAAGAGATTATTAAGAATAATTTAAAAAACACACTTTTTCCTTTTACTTAAAATTTTTTTTTTTCCAAGCCATTAATCGACGTTTTTTATTAAAAAAAAATTTCAAAAGATTTCCGGCAACCCTTCTCCAAAAAAAAAAAAAATCTGTTAATCTTAATGTCTATTCTATATTTATCATTTTTATAGGTTTATACTTTTTTTTTATATAAAATTCAACATAAATAAATAAAATTCAATTTAATTTTAACTTAAAGAACAATTTAGTAAACTAAGAAATGATCCTTGAATTGTGTTTTTAAGCAAACAAAAGCTATTTAATTGAACCATCAAATTGATTGATTTTATCTTTTTCTGTTTGCTTTTTTTTTTTTATTTTTAATCCAATTAAAATCTGTTGTTAATTAAGTATTTTGTGATGTATGATTATCTAAAAAAACTAAACTACATCTTTTTCTTTTTTGAGCATAATTAAAGACCCTAAATAAAACTTCGAACTTTCTTTTTCTTCTCAAATCTTAAAGATCTTAATTTTAAATCTAGTCATCTAAAACTCATAACATTTTTGTTTTTAATGTAAAATTTTCTTTTATAGAGATTTTTTTTAGAAAGCTTGATTTTTTATAAACTAAAAAAAAACTAAAAAGGGAGATAAGCAGCCACGGACTGGTCAGTGGGCGCCTAATTGATTGTATTAAGCTTATACAAAAAAAAAAATTTTCATTTGTGTGTGTTTATTTTTAAAATACTATTTCTTAATATTATCCGGAACAATAGCGTCGCCACGGTCATTAAAACACAATCAAAAGCAATTTAATTCTAAACGGCGATCACAAATTTGATAAACAACCCTCGGTAGTTATCTTTTTGAGTAAATAGGTTTGTGAAAAAAATAATAAATAAAAATTTAAGAATTAGATTTAAAACCTTTATAAAAAATTTTTAGCTCAAATTTAACATCTGCATAGTTTTATGATCTAAACAAGTGTATCTTCTTACATTAGTTAAATTTGATATAGAATTACTTAACTATTTTCAAAGCTTTAAATCTTTATTAGTAGTATAAATATTCATAAAATTACATATTCTAGGTGTAGAGATTTAAACAGTTAAGTAGAATATTTTTTTGAAATCAGATAAATTAGTAAAAACTAAAAAAATTTTTAGCTATATTCGATTTAGTGCCAATAAAAATTCTTTTCAAACATAGAGTTAAAGTACTCATTATATACCATATGCTTTATTTAAACTAGATCAAAATGAGTTGATTACTTTTTTAAAAAACAATTTAAGAATTGACAAACTTTTTACTTATAAAAACTGTTGATCAAATTTACCTAAAAATTTTAGCTAAAATTCTTCATAAAAAACTTGTTAAAACTAATTAGAAACATTTTAACTTTATTGTTATCTATTTTATAGTTTTTAGTCGTGTTCATAATAAAATTTATAGCTTCATGATATTCTACTTTTAATAAAATAAAAATGACCAGAAAATTATAGAAATAAGAAAGTTTAAATTTAAATAAAAAATTTTAACAAAAAATAAAACATTTAAAAAGAAAGAAAATCAAAATTTTGATTTAAATTTCTTCTTTTTTTCTTTAAATTGCTAATAGAATTCGACGTTTTTTGCTACTATACCATCCGCCTTCATAATTTACCACACCTATTCAGCATCTGCAAGAATTTTTCTTTTATTTTTTTTTTTTAGAATAAAGTTTTGTGTAAAAACAAAAAAAAAAATTTTTGATAAAAAAAATAATGAAAAAAAAGAACAAAAGAACTAAAGATGTTTGAATAAAGATTAAGTATACTTTTTACTCAGCTAGTTGATACACGCGTGCAGCACCCGGCCCGAAAAAAAAAAATGTTTGACCATAATAATGAGTATTCCATTGTTGATTTTTTGCTTATTTAACCCAAAATTAAACTACCTGCTTGATGCACTCCTGTACCATATTATCACTTTTTATAAACTTAATAAATAGAGCTTATTAGCACTTTTTATTAGTTTTTCTTAAAAAATAAAAATATATAAAGACTTTGCTTGTTAAGATGATTAAAAATGGTTTTAGAATGAAAATTGTAAAAGAAGTATACAATATAAAATTGTTAAAAAAAGCTTTTTCAATGAATTTTACATAAAAAATTCTAAAATAAGGCAAAACTTGAAAGAAGCTAAAATTCATGAAAAGAAATAAAAAGAGTAAACCTAACAGCAGCTTAACAAAAAAAAAAAAGAAAAATTTCTTTATCTAGCATCAAATAGAAATACATTAATTTTAATCTTGTTATCACCTAAGATGTGATGAGAAATTTAAAATAACAAAAAAAAAGCTAAAGAAATTAAAAACTAACAAACAACTTTAGTAATTATAATTAATAAAAGCCTATCAAACTTAATTGTGCTTTATTTCCATTATATTTTTTACATCACGTTAAGTTTTACTTTTTTAAGTTGATTTATATTTTTATTTTTTTCTGAATAGACGTGTTTTTTAATTATAAAATTTTGATGATGAATATTGATGAATAAAATAGTTTATTAGTTTATTGGTCATGAAAAATAATTTATGAGTTTGTAAACATTGTTTTATTATGAAGTTAAAGTAATTAGTCCTATAACACTCATTATTGAAAATTAGTTTAAGAATACTTTTATTTTGAAATTTTTGTGAAAACTTCTTTAAAATTAGAATATCAATTTATAAAGATTTTTAAATTCAAATTTTGATTAAACTTTTTTAAAAATTTTTTTAAGTTGTTTTATGAATACTTTTGTTTTTGAAATCATAAAAAAATTTTAAGAAAACTTTTACATTAAAACAAGAAATTAATTGGTAAATAAGTTTGAATTAAGAAAATAATTGGTTACTTTTACACTAAAATAAGAAATTAGTTTTTAAAAGACTTGTATGTTTAAAATAGAAAATTAGTTTATTAAAACATTTACAAAATTACATTTAAATAAGAATGTTTTTAAAAGATTTTTGAATTAACTTTATTATAAAACTTCTTCAATTAATAAGTGGAAACTATTAAAGTGAAAAATAATCTAAATAATTGAAACGATTTGTAAATTTAAAATAAAAATATTTTTATCATTTAAGACAATTATTGTCTATTATAATTAACATAAATTAAAAAACTGATAATTAAGTTTTGATGATTTTAAAAAAAATGAATATTGATGGCTATTTAAAACAATTAAGATAATTAAGAAAAAAATTGATGGTTATTGATAAAATTAAGATAATTAAAAAATATTGATGATTATTTAAAACAAAAAAGATAAACATAAATTAATAAGTAATGATTTGGTTTAAGAATTAGAAAAAAATTAATGATGATTTTTTCTCTTCAAATTTAGAAAAGAGCAACCCAAAAAAAAGTAATCTGAAATATAAAATCTAAATTTTCTGCAAAATATTAATAACCTATTTAAATTTTAATAAAACTTTCTTTTAAATCATATTGTTAAAAACTAATCAAGGTTTTGTTATCTTAATTAAAAAAGTTCTATATAATAAATCCGAAAGCTTTTCTCTTTTTGGATACTAATTAATTAAAAAAAAAATTAAGCTTTAAATAGTTATAAAAATTCTTTTTAAACACAAAAAAATGTTTATCAAACATTCTCAAGTAAAAATCTAAATTTAAATTTGAAAAATCAGTTTAAAAAAAAAAAATCAAATATTAGACAATGAAAATCTTTTTTAAAATAAAATTCAATTGATAAATTGAATTAATTAAAAAAGAAAACTTTAATAAAATACTAATTAGGTTTTTATGCAAATTTGAAAATATTTTTCTAAATTTTTAAATAAAAATCACGTTTACAATAATTTAGTTTTTCATAAAAAAGTTTTATAATTAGAAGTTTGAAAAAAAAAAAAATAATATTTATTGAGAGTTTATCATTATATTAGATTAATTGTTTGGTTTTTAAGATTAAAAATGTTTAAAACTGTATTTTGAGAAATGCAAAAGTATTTTTCTTTAAATTTATTGCTTAGTTTTTATGAAATAAAAAGTCTTTAAACTTTTTAAATTTCAATAAATTAAAATTTATAAAGCGAAAGAAAAACAAAATTAAAAAAAAACATAATTATATCGACTTGATTAAGAAAAATCAAGATTAAAGAAAAGAGTAAAAATACCAAAACCGAATAAAGTTTTTTTGAGTACGTTTAAAAACTTGAATAACTAAAGGTTTTAAAACAAAAGAAATAAGTAATTAAGTTTTTTGAAATAGTTTTTATTAAAAACTTTTCTTTTATTACTAATTCCATCTATTGTTGTTTTTAGATTACTTAAAAATATATTTTAAAAAGATTTAATAGTAAACAAAGAATTTAATCAAATTATACTTATTCAATAATAAAACTTAGATAAGCTTATAAATAGTGTAATTATAAATAATTTTATAGCTTACTTTTGTAATTAACTGATAGGATAATTTGTCTAATGTAAAATAAAAACAAGATTTTTTTTTAAAAATACATTCATTTATCAATAAAAATTGAATATCCTTTAGTAAATTCATTGAAAAAATTGTTATTCAAATGAATATTTTTTATATTTAAACAGTTTTATCAGTCAAACTAAGGTTATTAGATTTAAAGTTCTTTAAACTAAAAAATGTTAATTTTAAAGTTTAAAACTATTTATAAAATACTATTAAAAATTTACAATGATATCTACAACCAATTTTTCAAATTTTATTTAAGCTTGTTTTAATCTTGAAGAAATAAGCGTTTGAAATAAATTAATAAGAAAGAAATTTTTATTAATTTTTTTTCTTTCTTTTTAATTTTCTACAAACTCATTTTGTTGTAAAATATCATATGGCAAAATTAAAAAAAAAAAAAATTATGTTTGAATTAAGTATTTTTTTTTGTAAAAGTGTTTTTTGTATAAAAATTAGAAATTTTTTTTTTGAATAAAACAAACTCATTAGTTTTTTCATTTGAAGATTTCTTAAAGAATAATTAAAAAAAGAAGTTCTTTTAATTTACAAAAAAAAAAACATTTTATTATTTAATTGAAATATGAACTAGATTAAAAAATTTCTCAATTAGTACATATAATTTATTTTAATGATTTCTTTCTTTTTTTGTAAACATAATTTTATTTAATTTAAAAAACAAACTAATTAGTTTGAAAGAAAAATTTATTTCAAAAAACTTCAAAAAAAAAAAAAACATCTACCATCTAGCGCTTAATATTAAAATAAAAAATTACAAATATTAGAATTTTTTTTTATTCAACTGATTAAAAGCTTTTAAATAATTCAAACAAAGGATTTAGAATTTTTTTTTTTATTTTTTTATTTAGAGAAAATAATACAACAAAATTTTCTTATAATTTATGATTAATAATAATAAAACTTTCTTTTAATCATAAAATTAAAATTGAATTTTTCTTTTTTAATTTTAACTTCAATTTTCTTTTTTAATTTTTATTTCATTTTCTTTTTTAATTTTTATTTCAATTTTCTTTTAAATTAGAAAATAAATTCTAGTATCATTTAACAGAAAGAAAGTATAAAAATTTAATTTAACTTTATATTTTCTTTTTTATACTTTTGATAAATAAATTTCTAGAATATTAATAAAAACCGTTTATAAAACTAAAACTATTGATTACTAAAAGTCTTTTACTAAAAGATTCTTTTAAAAAGAATATAAAAAACTTTTTAAAATATCCGCTTATTTTTTCTTTTAAATTTTTATTACTAGAAGACGCTTAAACAGAAAGGAAGTAACTTCACTTAAAAAATTATTTTTTCAAACTCCATTTTCTTTTTGTGTTCTATTTTCTTTTATTCGTCGTTACAATTAGTTTTCGTTTTAGTAAATTAATATTTTTTTACCAAAAAAATTTTATTTTGATTTCAAAAAAAAAAAATTAAGAATTTTTAAAAATGACTGAAGTTATATCTACTCCAACTAATTATTTAAATAATGGTAATTAATTTTTTTTTTTGTTTTATTTTTTCTAAATACTAATCTTTTATTCTTTTGTTTTTTCTTCAAAGGTCCAATGTATAGTGATGAAGATTGGTAAGATCGAATTATTAAGATCAGATTAAGTTATTAATTGATTTTGAAACTCAATGACGAATTAATTTCATTTTAAAAAAATTAATTTTTTGAAATTAGAAAAATTAGCCTTGATTTGTTATTAATTGCAAAAATATGGATTGGACAATCAAAATGAATTGATTATTTTAACCAAAATTAATTCAAATCAAGGTTTTTCTTAAATCGTCCTACGTCTCTTAGGCTTTAATTTTACTTCGTTCTTTTCTACAAAATTCATTTTAACTCCTTTTAGATTGATCCAAAAGAATTTCCATTTTTTATTTTTTAATATAAATTCACCTTTATTTTTTTTATATAAAATTCACTTTTTTTTTTATATAAATTTACTAAATTTTTTTTTATATAAAATTTTGATTATTATATAAATTTTAATTGATAATTTTAAAAATTTTGATTATATAGATTTTAAAATTTTTTTTATATAATTTTTTCAAAATAATTTTTTAATTATATATAAAATATAAAAATTTCTTTAAGTTCAATCTTAATAAAATAAAATATTCTTTTTATTTTAATTTTCATTAAATTAGGCTTTTATCATATTTCTTAAAGCTAATTTATATAAGACATTTTTATTGAAAAAAATTTTTTATTTAAAATTAGGGATTTTTATTGTATAAAAATTGTTTTTAACACAAAAATTAGTTTTATATAAATTAAAAACCATAAAAGCTTAAAATTAAAATGAATTCTTAATATAAAGGAGATTTAACTTTTTTTAACCAACAATCTCTGCCAATAAACCGTTTTTTAAATCTTAGAAGCTTTTTCCGTAACCGTGTTTTTGTTTGGTACACAATTTCGGGAAAATTTAATCTTTAATGATTTAAAAGCGTTTTCTTCTATTGGTAGATTCACATGGTTCTAAAAAGTTACAAGTGTAAGTAAATTTGTGTTATCAAGTTTTAAATAAAATTTTTTTATAGATTTTTTATTTTTGATAAACTAGTTCAAATTTTTATTCACTTATTTTTTTATTCATTTTGGTTTTTTCTATTTCTTTCTAAAAATTCAATTTGAATTTGTGTATGATTTAAATGATTTTTTTTTATTCAAAAATTTAAATTCAAATTTTCTAATCTTAATATTTTTTTGTTTAGTAAACTTTTTGTAGGAGGTCTTAGTTTAGATACAACTGAGAATGATTTATTTAGTTATTTTGAACAATTTGGTTCAATTAAAGATGTTACCATAAAGTATAATCAAAATACAGGTCATCATCGTGGTTTTGGTTTTGTTACTTTTGCATCAGATAGTTCTATCAATGCAGTATGTTTTTAATTTTTTATTAATTTTAAAGTTAAACTAAAAAAAAAAATTTTTTTTGATTTTTTTTTTTAGGTTTTAGATAATGGACCTCATTCTTTAAGAAATAAACAAATTGATCCTCGTAAAGCTAAAACAAA
>JARYGA010009143.1:0-37478 GCA_030545235.1 Helianthus tuberosus | reverse complement strand
ACTGTGAGCTTAATAAGGTTACTATTAAAAATAGGTATCCTTTGCCCAGGATCGACGATCTGTTCGATCAATTGCAAGGGGCAAGCTACTTTTCTAAGATCGATTTGAGGTCAGGCTATCATCAGATGAAGGTTAGAGATGAAGATGTGCACAAGACTGCATTTAGGACTTGTTATGGTCATTACGAGTTCCTAGTGATGCCTTTTGGGCTCACTAATGCACCAATAGCATTCATGGATCTCATGAATCGTGTCTGTAAGCCCTACCTAGATAAATTTGTTATCGTCTTCATTGACGTCATTCTAATTTATTCAAGGAATCAAGCTGACCATGAGAAGCATCTTCGATGTATTCTGGAACTGCTTCAGCAGGAGAAGCTCTACGCCAAGTTTTCAAAGTGTGAATTCTGGCTTCGTGAAGTCCAATTCCTTGGACATGTTGTTAGTGAGCATGGTATCCAAGTAGATCCCGCTAAAGTTGAAGCTGACATGAATTGGCAAGAGCCAAAGACGCCTACAGAGATTCGTAGCTTTCTAGGTTTGGCAGGATATTATAGGCGATTTATTGAAAACTTCTCAAGGATTGCTGCACCCCTGACTTCGTTGATGTGTAAGAATATTAAGTTTGACTGGGGTCCTAAGCAGCAGGAATCCTTCGATGTTCTCAAGCAGAAGTTGAGCAATGCGCCTGTGTTAACATTGCCTGATGGAATAGAGGAATTTGTAGTATATTGTGATGCATCGCACACAGGTATGGGTTGTGTGCTTATGCAGAAAGGCAAGGTCATTGCCTAAGCTTCTCGACAATTAAAAGTGCATGAGAAGAATTACACCACCCATGACTTGGAGTTGGGTGCCGTGGTATTTGCACTAAAACTGTGGAGGCATTATTTGTATGGAACTAAGTGTGTGATCTACTCTGGTCACAAAAGCCTTCAACACTTGTTTAATCAGAAGGATTTAAACATGAGGCAGCGACGTTGGATGGAAACTTTGAATGATTATGACTGTGAGATAAGATACCATCCTGGCAAGGCAAATGTAGTCGCCGATGCCTTAAGTAGAAAGGAAAGGGTAAAGCCTATAAGAATCAATGCCAAGAGCATTGAATTAAAGAATAGTTTGAATGAAAGGTTGTTAGCTGCACAGAAAGAAGCTGTGTTGGAAGCTAGCTATCCTAATGAAAAGCTAGGAGTAACTGAAGAGCAGTTATCCTATGGTAAGGATGGAATCTTAAGATTAAATGGACGAATATGGGTTCCAGTTTATGGAGGACTTCGGAATGTTATCCTCCAGGAAGCCCACAGTTCTAAATACTCTGTTCATCCTGGAGCTGATAAGATGTACCAGGATCTGAAGGCAAATTATTGGTGGATAGGCTTGAAGAAGTCTATAGCTACCTATGTAGCTAAATGTTTGACGTGTGCGCAAGTCAAAGCTGAACATCAGAAGCCGTCAGGTCTGCTACAACAGCCTGAACTTCCCACGTGGAAGTGGGAGATGGTGACAATGGATTTCATCACCAAGTTTCCAAAGACAAAGAAAGGAAATGATACTATATGGGTGATAGTAGATAGACTGACTAAGTCAGCACATTTCCTACCCATTAAGGAGACTTATAGCTCCGACATGTTAGCCCAATTGTACGTAGATAAGATTGTATCTCTGCATGGCGTACCAGTGTCAATGATCTCCGACAGAGATACCAGATACACATCACATTTTTGGAAAAGTTTCCAACAATCTTTGGGTATGCACTTAAATTTTAGTACGGCTTACCATCCTCAGACGGACGGACAGAGTGAGCGTACAATTCAAACGTTGGAATACATGCTTTGTGCATGTGTTATTGATTTAGGTGGTAGTTGGGATAACCACCTGCCATTGATCGAGTTCTCCTATAACAATAGCTATCATACAAGCATTCAGGCTGCGCCTTTTGAGGCATTATATGGTAGGAAATGTAGAACGCCTATTTGTTGGGCAGAAGTAGGAGAAGCTCAGTTATCAGGACCTGATATAGTCCTTGAAACGACAGACAAGATTGTCCAGATTCGTGACAGCCTGAAAGCTGCCAGGGATAGGCAGAAAAGTTATGCTGATAAAAGGCGAAAACCTCTAAAGTTTGAGGTTGGTGATAAAGTCTTGCTTAAGGTATCACCCTGGAAGGGGGTGATGCGATTTGCTTAAGGTATCACCCTGGACGGACGACAAATAAGTAAAACTGTATACAAGATTATTTTTAATAATTGTCCCAAGTTATAAAAGAATTTTTGTGCCATGTGCATTCAATCCCAAGTTATAAAAGAATTTTTGTGCCATGTGCATTGAAATCAATTTTCTAAAACATTTTCAAAATGAGTCAGTTAATTGTATTTACCAGTGTAAACTGACGTATTTTCCAAAAAGGCTAAGTGCCGGTACTATACGTAATAGGCTGGCTACTCCAGGCATCAATAATCAAGTCTCGCAAGCTCTAGATGTTAAAGTCTGTTGAACAATTTCCTTTTTTCTCTCGATCCGCATGTGGATCTGTTTCAACTATTTTGTGATACTTAATATTACAATTTATTCAGTTGAAATGAATCTATCTTTTGCTTTCGTTGTGCTTTTAAATTTGTGTTGTTTGACTATGATGATATCAACTACGTCACGATACTCCCCACCGGGCCCACCAGTATTACGTGGAAATATCGGGGTGTGACAGCTGTGCAGGAAGTACATCTCCTGTGCACTTCATTTTAAGTAAACATCCTTGATAACATCGTGCAAGAAAAGTGTGAGAATCTTCAGGCTTATCTCCAAATTGTAAAGTCGTTCTAATAGTCTCATTTGATACTATAACTTCATGCCCTTCAACCTTGGCCTGTGTCACTTCCTCATTGTTCTCATCCTCTATTGTAGCAGAATCCCAAAAGGCTCGTTGATGACTCTTATACGCTACATGTTCTTGTGATATGGCATAAAAGATTTTCTAGCGACGAAGGAATGTAATGATGCCCTGATAATCAGCCGTGTGTTGATTATGTGGATCTAAGAATGCACACATGTTGTGTTGTTGATCCCAAAGCTTATCATCCTCTGACTTGACCTTTTTGCCCGTAGCTTGCTTAGGTGCCATATCTGCACACACAAAACAACTAACACATAATCAGGGACATAAGTCATTCAATTAACCAGACCTAGAAAATTTTCAGAGGGAATGGAATGACTTATGTAATGGATGATTCAAAACACATTTTTTGGTTCTCTCGTAATAGTCCATTTCATCCCGCCTTTCATTCCTGCAAATTAAACACTACGTATTTTTATATTTCCATTGTATTTACACTAGTTAAAGTGAGCTTACGTTTTCATTAATCTACCATTATAGCTAAGTAGATATATTAGGGTAGAAAATATGCATTAGAATATTTGAAAACCAATTGAGAGTAAATATCTTAACATAAGTTTGGATAGAAAAAGAGTATATAAAGTATATCCCTATGAGTCATGATTCCTTTCTCACCTGGTATAGGCATTATGCTTCCTTTCTTCCTACTCTTGTCCAGCTAAGAGAGGTATTCTATATATATATATATAGGAAAAGCGTAAAATACATTATGGCTTAACGTACATCATGTACGACAACGTGCGTGATTATAGGTATAACATGCGTGATTAATGTTTTTCAACATGTGTCATTTGGGTTTTTTAGTTTATAACGTGCGTGGTTTTTTAGTTTTTCAACATGTGTCATTTGGGTTTTTTAGTTTATAACCTGTCGTACTAGTCGTACGTTAAGCCGTAATGTACGTTACTGGCCTCTATACATGTATGTATATATATATATATATATATATATATATATATATATATATATAGGGGAAGGTTAACATACAATAGCTCTTAACGTGCAACCAGTACGACCTATAATTATGCACGTTCATTTGTAAATTACGCACGTTATAAATTTCAAACCTTAATTACGCATGAAGAAGAAAAATCACGCTTGATTAGGGTTCGTTTCAATTAGCCTGGGATTGATCAATTTTGTCCAATTCGTTTCAATTTTCTTTCGTTGTCGTTCAAATTGGCCATTGTTCCGTCAATTTCATCGAATTGTGTTCAAATTCGTGTTTGATTTTGAAAATTTCCATCAAAATGAGAACTCGAAAAATAGCCCGTAGAACAGAGGATGCAGGAGCATGCGTGGTTATAGGTTCAATAATTACGCACGTTATTTTTTGACACAAAATCATGCTTGGTTGGTTTTTTACCTAATGACGCATGTTGTATCAATAATTACTCTCTCTCTCTCTCTCGTTAAGGAATATTATAATTTACTCTCTCTCTCTCTCTCTCTATATATATAATTTACTCTCTCTCTCTCTCTCTCTATATATATATATATACATATAGTGTCAGGATTTAGAGAAACGGTAGAAAGTGTGAGAACAGTGAGAACGCTTATTGATCGTCCGATCAAAACAATCTATGGACTAGATTGGCGCGGTGGCATTTTAGTAAATAACACCAATTTTATTACGTGGACGCGCGTCATTAAGGGTAAAAAAGTAAAAAAAACATTCCTCACATAAAACGCCATTGAAAAATAAAATGCCAAATAAATACAAAACGCCAATTTTATCACTGCGTACTTTTTTCTGTGTTTTTATTTGAGCTCTCTGGCTACAAAAACGCCATAAAAAATGAAACGCCATTATATATAACGCCAAAGCTTACATCCGGATAAATGTTAATTACATTTTTTGTTATAAAAATAACATCCCGCCTAAACTACCCGCCAAAAAAATTCTATATATAGAAACGCCTCACCACCTTCCGTTTATCACACAAAAAAAAACACAAAAAACACACAGTGGTTGCTAAAAAAATTTACAACTCAACGTAAAACGCCAAAAAATACAACGAAAGCAAACATCTTTTCTTTGATCCTCAGTAATGTTCTGCATGAAGCTTCATTTAATGATTTGTTATGTGAGTGTAGTAAGATTTTGCTACATGAGATGGACAAAATTGAAAAAAGAGGGACTGATGACACCCATATGTCATACTGTCATCTTTGTTCCTGAAGAAGGTTTGGATGATAAGAAGAGACCTATACCAGTGTAAATGCTACTTTGGCCTCAATGAATATAATGAAGACCATAGGCAGATAGCATCCACCCACAGGGGGTCGCTCTATGTATCCAACATCCACAAAGACACTTCAACACATGAACAAAGAAAATAAACTACGCCAAACCCAAAACGCCATTTATTTGTCACATTTCTTTTAGTTTCAAAAGAAAAAAGAGACCGGTGACACTGAAGATTTAAAATCATAAATTGCTTCTACTTTGTTTTTTTTTTAATTTTCTTTATCTATTGTTTGTTTTGTAATGTCAGTTAATAAACAACAAAATAATATTAATGCTATAACGAAAAATATAATAAAACGCCAAAATTAGCAAATACGTGTTAAACGCCATAATGCCATAAAAACGTCCCCAAAAACTACCAAACTATAATAAAATTAATTTGAACAACTAATATTATAAAAAAAGCGTGAAACAATGTGCAAAGAATATAAAACAAAAGAAGTCCAATAGTTATCTAACCGCCATTGGAAAACAAAACGCCATAATTACAATCGTCAAAAGATTTGACGTGTTACACCATTAAAACAGTTGAGTCTGAAAACAAAACACGGTAAACTGCAAAAAACAGTAAAATGAAACGACGGAAAACATAATTACTAACATTTATTGTTATGGGTGATTTTCTGCTCATATATCCCGACTAATATTCTGACTTTGTTTGTTTTATTGTGACCATGATACCGGATCAGGATATTGGTAACATCCTGATACGATATCCTGGTAGTAACTAATTAACCCACGTGCAGATTAAATGGTGCAAGTCTCTAACGTTCAAATGGACTTCTTCTCCACAAGACTCGGGCAAATCGGTTAGATTATGGACGTTGAAGCCAGAAGACGTGGACTACAACGTTCACAAAGGGAATATTCCATATATCCCGGATTTATAGTCCAGTTAGCTAGTTTCTTTTTACTATAAATAGATTGATTGGATCAGATAAGAACACACACAATCTCTCACACACTTTTTCTCTCTAGCTGCAAACACTCACAACACACTTACACTTGTATTCGAATTGCATTGTAACACTTAGTCGATCCGCATCATATCCTGCACTGTATCCTGACATTTGAAGTAATAAGAAGAACAAGGCAGCTACGATTATCAGCTCCTGAGGTTTTGTGCCGGCGATCTAGATTGATCAAGGGCTTTCCTCGTACATCCCGTGTCACCCTTTACATTTTTGCTCATTGTTTGATTGTAGATACAACTCAATATCCTGAGCCGTATCCTGAAAACTATTTTTGCAAACAACTTAACTAGCATATTTTTGATACACTTTCTTAGCACACTACCTCACTTAATTAATTTGATCACTTAATTGCTTTGGTAATTTTTGACCAAAACATTTATTATATTAAATTTATTTATCTTTTTCAAAACGCCATAATTACCTGTCATACGCGGGAAAAAAAATGTCAATATAAAAGAAGACCATGAGAACCCAAGCTCAAACACGCCAAAAAGACTAAAACGCCACATATTCTCCAAAACGCCAAAAAATTTAAAAAATGGTAAGGTTATTCCATGGAGGTTTGAAAGGAAAGAGAAACGATTTATCATAAAGTTCTCTGACAGGACAAGGGTAAAGGTAAGAACAATAAAAGCCATGATGGGAATGAATGAAAATGTTCAGAAGGATATCATGGCCCTTGGGGTTCCAATAGACAACGATTGTGAAAGAATTAGAACTGTAATAAAAAGACTGGAGAAAAGTTTCCAGCAGAAGATGATGAATATGATGATGATATTGAAGATACTCATATACCAAAACTTAGCAGTTGGGTATTGCATGAGGAAGAAGGAACACTTGAAGTGAGTTATAAAAACGGGGTGCAATATTCAAGGCCAATGGAAGAAATGTTGAAGACAGGGTTGCTATCTATCATTGAACAACTCTGTCATTTAACACCTTCAAACGATCCAAAATCCAAGGATGTAGTGATATTCAAGAATAAGTTGTAGCAAAGAAGAGACAAGCTAATGGCGTTATACGCAAAAATGAAATTTTTGATGAAGAAGAATCTGAAGAAAGTGATGAACAAAGCGATGGGTACATCTCTGATGTAATCCCACCTACGAAAGACTATTAGTTTATTTTGATTTTCGTGTTATTTTAGTTTTATAGAATATTGATCTATGGTAATGAATTATTAACAAAAAGATACAAAACGCCAAAAATGACATGGAAAAAGCTATAACGCCAAAAAATTAACTATGTGACACAAAAAGAATTAATTCAACGAGAAGAAATCTGAGAAAAACAGTAAAACGCCATATAATTAATAAATCTACATAACGCCAAAATTATCTTGCACGCAAAACATAAAGAAGCATGTCAAACGCGAAAATCGTGAAAGGAGAATAATACTAAAAAGACCAAAAAACCCCTCAGACCCTGATCATGCTCCGTGCCACGTGTTCGGCCAGGATGCGTTCTCACCGTTCTCACACTTTTTGCCTTTTTCTCCTGATCTCGTTTCTCTCTCTCTATATATATATATATATATGTTTTGCTTTCTATGTTTGAGAGACTCTTCACACGACGCCTCTTGTTAGGGATCTGCATCCTGAGCCTTGTGGATGTGCCTGTCTTTAGTCTTCATACTTTGGTTTCTTCTCTTTAATCATTATGAGTCTTTAATTATGAACATCTTCAATATTTGTGTTGTAGCATGAGCATTTGATGCCCTCTCACATTGATAGGAGGGGATTTTAAATAAAGCATTTTCTTTATAGTCAATGTGTACATAAAATCTACTGTTGATGCAACAAATACAAGACCAACGGTAGTAGCTGGGCTGGTTAGGCAAAAAGGTTGAAGGGTTCAACTTTGCCTAACGCAGGTCGTGGGGTCCCCCCACGTTTGCAAAACGCGGAAGGAGGTTCACTAGTTAATTCTTGTTATTTGCTGGAGATCCTTCTCTGAATTGTATCCAGATTCGGATGTGGGAGCAAATAGAATGTGTGTGGTGTGTGTGAAAAGGAGTGACTCGCTTGTAAGCAAGTACTCAATGTGAATAACCAGAGATTAGAGAATCAGAGCTGGCCAGGAGATGTTTCTTGAAGTAAATGAAGTGTCAATTTATAGGAGAAGACATTTCCCGAAGTAGAATTCATTTGACTAGTGATCCTTCTTGCAGTGAGGGGCTTACCCTTTCGGGGGTTGAAGCCTTTTGTCCCCCGGATAATAGCGTGCATTCCTGCAGACTTGCATTGCTTTTGCGGCTGTGGGTTGGTGAAGCAATCCCTGGATGTGACTGGCTACTGTTTCCGTGTTGCTTTTCCCTTCCTCACAGCTTTTTAAGCCTTGAACCCTTTAACCCTTTAAGCATTTACGCAATTAGCCATTTTATTCAATCTTGGGCTACCCCCGTCATCAGCCCCCCAAGTCAGAGGTTTTTGGGGGATGAGCTCAAAGACGTCTGACTTTTACACGCGTGTTTTACTGCCTAAAAGTTTCAAGGGTTCGATGCTTGAAGGTTTGAAGGGTTGTGATCAGTTAATATTTGAATTTTAAATAACTGACAGTTGATGTGATTGATGTATGGCGGTTCGTAGGGTGGCAGTTACTATTTGCCATTATTACCCCTATTGTAGGTTATTTTATATTTTCATATCTCATTTATTTACACAATTTGCTTTGGATAAACATCACTTTCCTTCCTTTTTTCTCTCAAGTTTCCCCCTTTTCATTCGAAAATCAGGTCAGTTCCATTTCTCTTATTCTCTCTTTAATTGTTCATAGTTATGGGTGCTCGGAAGGATATGGCAAAATCCTTCTCTCGACTGACCCAAGAGGAAGTCGATTTATTTTGTGTTGAATGGGGAATAGGGACAAAGTATAGACCAGTTGCACCGGCTTGCGATAAATCTGTCAATGCTTGTCCTTCTGGTATGATTGCCTTACTATTAGCAACCGGGACATTAGCTTTCACTATTTTACCAGTTAATTAATACTAAACACGGATTTTGGGGTAGAAAATATGCATGAGAATATTTGGAAACCAATAAAGAGGAACTAGATCATAACACAAGGTTGGATCAAAAAATACAAATATATCTCTATGCCAACAATATATAGGATTTGTGAAACATTTACATGACAATTTGAACCAATAACTATTCAAGTGCTTCAATCCATCATCTAAAATTTGGATATGTGCACTCTATTTGGGGCTATATGATGATGAGGTATCCACTAGTAAATAGAGACCATGTTAAGGCCAGGCGGGGTGGTCCGTGATGGCCACCCCATCACGCGTTATACCACCACGAACACCGCCTCCCCTATATGTATCAGGCGTTAATTTTACAACTCGTTGAATTGTTAACGCGTTGAAAAAGAAATCTTTTGCAGAGATGTTTTGTCATTTATGTAATTTATGTAATTGAATTAACTTTTTGCAGAGATCTTTTGTAATTGAATTAACTTTTGCAGAGATGTTTTGTCCTTTATGTAATTTATGTAATTGAATAGCTATTTTCTATCACTAGTGACCACCCCCACTACATTTCTATCACTAGTGATAGAATATTGGGTGATGACATGACATGATTTGATTAGATATTGAGAGTGATAGAAATCTATCACTAGTGACCACCCCCTCCCCTAAGAATAGAGACTCTGGTTAAAATAAGGCGCCTTGAGAATAGATGTAGGTGAGAGTTGATGCCTTCAAGAGTAGCCTCCACTGCCTCTAGGTTCATTGGTACAACTTGAATGAATTTATGTTTCTCACTGAAACAGTACCCTAATAGTGCAGCATCAATGCGTTGCAATTCATTCACGTTTGTATCGGCTTTGTCTTCAGGTACCACTTTACTACTACTGGATAGAAATCTTGAGACGGCTTTCCACCTACCTGTTCGCCCACCTGGGATAGCCAAGAATTCAAGCAAGAACCGAAAACGACAGTGCTGAATGATGTAACCTCTCTGACCACACGGAGCAGATGGTAGTTTTCGGAATCTATGGTGAAGGGGCAGCGACGGATCATGTTATCCATTTGCTTTAGGCTAGCCACTGATCCTTTGATGTCTTTTTTTCAATTTATATCTGAATTGAATGTATTTGGCACTAATGGTTTCAGGCCATTTCTCCTTAGATGACACCCAAAATCTCTCACTTGCTGTTTTGTCTGAGACATGACTTGAGTTGTATTGCTGCAAATGTCCAACAACTTGACAGATATATCGAGTACCTCATCTGTCCAACTCATGGTATGAGACAGATTTGAGTTGAAAAGATCCTCCAAACATTCGTACATGGCTGTAAGGTAAGAGAAACCGCTGCAAATCATCTCTGCAGTTGGATTGGAGTCCCATGTCTTGACTTTATTCAGCAAGTTCTCGATTCTATCCGTGTTTGGATCATGTGTTCTGCAAGGCAATGTAGCAGACCGAACAGGCTTCCTTGAACAACTTTTAAAGGAAACACCCCCCATTGTTATTGCTTTTGAACTAACTACCAGGCCTATGCTTTTGAATTTATAGGCAACCAAAAGATGTTGGATATAAATGCTTAATAGTTTTAGATTGTGATGCATGTGAGGCACTATACGTACGTGGATCCTTAATGTTGATGAGTGGCGAGCAGCCATTTCCTCTTGGTTAATTATAATGATGCAGAAGAATCCATGGGATTCTTTAATGCGTCTTGGAAATCTGAAAACTATTCAAGTTCAATGAAATAGTTTTTTTTTTTTATTCCACAAAGAAAGCAGCACATGTATGTTGGAGTAGGGGACACAAAACAAAACCTAACTAATTTAACGTAGAGCCACTCCACGTATGGCAACAAGGACACGTCATAGGCCCTTAATTTGCAACAGAGTAAAGTGTTGGATCTTAAACATAAACCATTTAAACTGCGACTTAAGTGGAAAACTTATGACTTAGGTACCCATCTTTCCCAAGGCAACTGGCTTCTTACTCAATCTTATCAAATGCTTGCTTGCTAGCCACATATATCATACACGCACTAGAAGACTATACTAGACCACATAGAGTTAGGGCTCCACATGCAGCAATTTTTTTTTTTTTTTTTTTTTTTTTTTATATGAGATTTCAGTTGCATATAAATTCCAATGTGTATGATTAATTAGTAGTTAGCATCACGTTTACAAAATATATAGCATCTCACTCCCACCATAGTCACCAAACAATTTGGAGCAAATAAAAATGCGTCTTGCCTTCAACTAACTTCTAGGAAACCTGATCCAGTTGTTACATTAATTGCTAATAGAATATTATAGCATATTCCCCTATATATTAGGTAAAGGATCAAATAAAAACAAAATTAACGTACGAATTGAGGGAAAAAGCAAAAAGTGGCGGTATCATTTTGGTAATTATCAGCAACTTCAAAATTACTGGGGAAAAAAAAAAGTGGCGGTGACAATCTGGTAATTATCAGCAACTTCGAAATTACTCTAGGAGAGTAATTTTGAGCATCTGTAGAGTAATTTTGGGAAATGTAGGGTAATTATCAAATTACTCTAGTAGAGGGGGGGGGGGGGGTTAGGTTTTTTTTTTTTTTTTTTTTTTTGGGGGGGGGGGGGTAGTGTAATTTTGATAATTACCCTACAATTTTGATAATTACCCTACACGACCAAAATTACTCTACATGAACTTTTACAAAATTACTCTACAAAAGCTCAAAATTACTCTACTAGAGTAATTTTAAAGTTGCTGATAATTACCAAAATGCCACCGCCACTTTTTTTACTTTTCTTTCAATTCGTATGTTTCATACGTTTATTTTATTTTCACGGGAACTTAACTCGATTATTGTATTCCATATTTACGAGATTCAAATTTTTTTTTGAAATGTAAACTTTATTAACAAACCGAGACCAAACCCAACAAGGCCGGCACGCCACTACAAACTACAACATACACAAAGGAAAATTACACCATTCATCCCACAAAATCCTTTTGTGTTTCGATCTATTACCTAACCAAAGAAAACCCAGCGATTTTATATCCCCTATGATATCTTCACTCCTTCCTCAGCCATTGGAGAATATATTTTCGTTCCTCGCCTTCCAAATACACAAACACCCTATCATGATCAACCCTTTCACCACCACTCTTTCCTCCTTTCTGAATTACAAACTAAATGGAAGTCTGCCACATCTTTAAAAGCAAACGCAAAAATCAAAGGAAGACGAACCCAAGAGCAAAAAAACTGCCAAACCTTCAGCGCCACAACGCATCCCGTGAAGATGTGATCAGTGGACTCTTCGTGTTCACCGCAAAAACTGCATTTGGTATCCAGAATAAAAATATTCCGATTAGCCAGTGCGGTCCTCGTCGGAATTCTATTTTTCAAAGCTCTCCAGAAGAAAATGTTACACTTTGCTGGCACCCACGAAACCCACCCCATTATATTGTCATAACTAGCAGCATTCTCCTCTACCATAAGCTTTCTCATTGACGCAGCAGAGAAAAAACCATCTCGGTCTCCTTTCTAGCACCACTTATCAGCCTGATCCGAGAGAATAACCTCCTCCAGCCTGTTACACATGTCTTGCAAGTCCGAACACTCTCTTACGGTAGATGGCTGAATCGCCCATTGCCATGAAAACTCCAAACCATCCTCCGTTCTGATCAGTCTTTCTGAAATACTACACCTTTTATCCTTCTCCAACGTAAATAAACTGGGCCAAAGGAACATCAGCGGCCCTTCCCCATACCAGTAATTAGTCCAAAATCTAATATTATTTCCATTACCCGACATTCCTTTAATGAGAAGGTTTACCTTTTTCCTTTGATAACAGTCTTATCCTCCATTTTAACTATATTGTTCCACACTCCAGAAAGAGCGGGGTTAAATGGGAAAGCGGACACCCTCCTACTCGACCCATGGAGGGCCCCAATAACCGACTTCCATAGACTATCAACTTCAACCTTGAATCTCCATATCCATTTGGATCAAAGAGACTCATTAATATATTTTAAGTTACATAAACCCAGCCCTCCAAGTTTTTTCGGTAACGCTACCCGGTCCCAAGAAACCCAATGCATCTTCTTCACGTCTTCATTTCCTGCCCAAAGAAACCTTTTCATCATAGATTCGAACTTTTCAACAACTTTAACTGGAGCTTTGAACAAAGAGAAGTAATAAATCGGAAGGCTTTCCAACACTGCTTTGATTAATGTAACATGACCCCCAATAGATAAAGACTTGGCCTTCCATGAATTGAGACGCCTCTGAAACGTCTCCATCACTGGGTACCAGTTATTAATTAGGTTCATATTAGCACCAACCGAGATACCGAGATAAGAGAAAGGCAGAGATCCTGTCTTACATCCCAATAAACTTGACATATTATCAGTTTCTTCTACACTAACCCCTATCCCGAAAATATTAGATTTGTGAAAATTAATCTTTAGACCCGAGCAAATGTGAAAAATCCTCAAACTTCTCACCACCGTCTTAATATTATCCTCACTTCAATCCCCCAAAATAAGAGCATCGCTAGCATAAAGGAAATGCGACAAAATAGGTCCTTCGTTAGGTGTTACAATTCCTTTAAAAACCCCCAAGTCACTAGCATTCGAAATAAAACGCGATAAAACTTCCATGACAATCATAAAGAGAAACGGGGATATGGGGTCTCCTTGCCACAAACCCTTCTGGCATTGGAACTCAAACGTTGGCGACCCGTTAACTAGAAGGACCGATCTCGCCGACTCTAATATCCCGTTAATCCACTTACACCATATAGCCAGAAACCCCATTTAAGATAGAATGTCATAATAAACTTCCAGTTAGCGTTGTCGTACGCTTTCTCGAAATCTATCTTAAAAAGAAAGGCTTTTTTCTTTCTAAACTTAAGCCAAGACATAACTTCATTGAGCATAAAGGGCTATCGAGAATGTACCTATCTTTAACGAAATCCGATTAAGAAAAAGAAATCACCCTGCCCACCTTCTTTAACCTGTTAGCCATGATTTTCGAAATAGTTTTACTGATAACGCCGATGAGGTTAATAGGACGATAATTCTTAAGGCTAGTGGGATCCTTGATCTTGGGAATCAAGGTGATAAAAGAAGACCCGCTCCCTTGATTAATTCTCCCAGACTCGTAGAAGTATTTCATTAAATCCCCAAAATCTTGCTCGAAAATAACCCAAAAATTCTTGATGAATCTAAAATTAAGAGCATCTGGCGCTAGGGCACGATCTGACCCACATTCAAACACTGCGTCCTTGATCTCCCTAGCCGAAAAAGGAGTTGAAATATCCCGAGCCTCCTCGACCGAAAGCCTTTTCAACTTGTCACACCGAACTCCAGGTCTAGAGCAAAACCTATCATAGAAATGAAGCCTAAAGAAAATTAAGATTTCTTTTTTAATCTTATTCGAATCTTGGGTCCATTCGCCATCCACAGAGAGGTCGTGGATAATATTTGACGCCTTTCTTCTATTGATGATCCCATGAAAAAAAAGCAGATTTGTCATCCCCATCGATCGCCCACCGAATCCTGGACCTTTATTCGAGATCTTTTACCTTGTTGTATTCGATCACCCCCAAACCTTTTTTACATTCCGTCTTAATCTAATATTCTTCTTCAGTAAGGTTTCTGTCTTCCAGGAGACGATCCATTTTTTTCCAATTCCTCCCTTAAAGCCGCTTCCTCTTGCTATTCCTTAGCCAACATTTTATCTCTCCAGTCCTTGATAAGGCCTCTAATGTATTTGAATTTTTTGGTCAGCAAAACATCCGGGAAAACCTCAGAACCTTCGAAATCAACAGCCGCCTTCACAACTACCTCTTCAAAACCCTCTTTGTCCAACCACAAGTTAAACACTCTGAAAGGTTTCTTTCCAAAATTCATGTTCACCGTAGTTAAAAGGAGTGGATTGTGGACCGATAGATTCCTCGGAAGAGCTCTAAGGCATGCTTTGGGCCAGTCAGTGAAGAAACTATGGCAAACAAGAAACCGTTAAATCTTACTCAATTTCGGACCATTCTCCGCCAAGTAAGTATATTTACTGCCTTTCATACTCTACTCCAATAACCCAGTTTCCGCAATAAAGTCGTTGAAATCTCTGGCACTAATCGCATTGAACTTAGAATTCTTCCTTTCTTCTGGGCACCTAACCGCATTGAAATCCCCCATCACCACCCATTGACCGGAAAAATTACCCATAATCCCCACAACTTCATTCCAAAGGGCCCTCTTTTCCAGAGTTTTTTGAGGCGCATAAATGTGAAAAATATTTAATTCTTTTTCTGAGCCTACAATATTACCTTTAATAAGGAGATAGTTACTGTGTTTGACTGAAGCTTCCTTCCTAAAGACTTTTGGATCCCACACACTTAGACAGCCCCCAGAACGACCATTAGCTGCCACGCACTCCATATCAAAATCGGATTCCCCCCAATACTTAGCAAGATCCTGAAACGCTATGAAAGACACACCATGGACTCTTTTGATCCCTTTGACCCACCCAGCCTTGGCTTCCACCCCCATGCCTCTAATATTAATTGATAAAAAAAATCATAACTTACCGATTTGGAAGCCTTCTTCCATAATTGACTCCTTCACCATGTCAATATGATCCTGTAAATTAACACCAAGTCTAGCCGCTAGATCCACCATTGACTCTGTCTCCTCCACCTCCTTTGAGACCGCTGCCCCACTGCTGTTGTTAGGATATTCCACCCCATTCACTGTCTCCATTGGATCAGCCTTTGACCTTCTGATATCGGAGCTAATAGGGTCCCCAAAAGAAGAAGGAGCTAAGTTAATATTGAGGTCGAAAACTCCTGTAGCCTTATCAGCTCTATTGCTACTTCCTCCGTGAGAATACCCAAAATACTTTTCTGATCCCAAGCTCTTGTCTGAATTAAAGGGACCAGTAACCCTCATTCTCTTCTTTGACCTCTCCTGGCCCAATCCACTATAACAAATAGCTTGGGCTTTATAGCTTTTACGGGCCATGTGTTTACCCGAGCCCAAAGCCTTAAACCGATAGCCCACACCTTTTTTACTAGGAACCCCTTTAGGAATTTGTGATTCTCTAATTTCCCCTTCCTCCCAAACATCTTCCCACCTAGGGAATTCCACCTGTTTATTACGTAATAAATGATCCTGCATGCATGGCTCTTCGTCTTCTTGCCTCTTTTCAACGTCCACCGGATTAGCACAAATATCTCCGACCGATTTGCCGGAGTCTTGCTCACCAATCGAGCCGTTAATACTGGAAAACAATTCAACATTGTCGTCGTCCCCATATTCCAGAAAATCTGGAACTCATTCGCTTGTTTCCTCAGCAATCCATACTTTGAATTTTTTGTTATCCCAAATGAGAGTGACCTCCTCGTTGATAGGTCTTCCTTCACCCACCATCACTCCTACCAAATCAGAAGTCAGATCACCATTTTCACCACCGAGCTGGGACGGGTGAAGGATCTTACCATAAAGCCTTCCTACCGAGTCAAAAACCTCATTCTCACGCAGGTGTAACAGAACCCCTTTGATGGAAATCCAAGCTATCCTCTCAAAAGGAAGGGTCTAACCTTTCCAAATCTCTAAGGAAGTGAAAAGATCCATAAACTTCGAGCTCGAGTCTCTGAACGAAACAGCCAGCTCCGAGCACTCGAAAGAAATCAAAACACTAAGGCCACCCAGGTACTTGATATGAAAGAAATTACCTACTTCCTCTATGATATACTTGTTAAGCTTTCGGAGTGTTGTAAGGTCTTTTACTCTCCCTACCAGAGCTTACTCGTATTCCTCCTTGAAAGCAGCCACAAAAGGGGACACCACCACCGTTTTTTCTTTACTCACCGACGGACCTCCGGCCACCGCATCCCTGTATGACAAAGCCCCAAACGAAGGAACGGTCTGAGGCCTGTACGGAGGAGCAGGTTAGACCGTCGGCTGTCGTTCCGGCTCCATCTTATCTTGTCTTGAAGAAAACTCCTTGTTTTCGGCTAAGAATCTAGCAAGATTAGATTTCAACATGACGTACCCCATCTTCACTCTAGACAACCTCTTTTCCAAATCTATGGCATCCTTAACCCCACCGAAACTTACAAAACCAAACCTATTACCCCACTTATCTCTCTTCCGTGCAATATAAACACCTGAAACATTCCCATATTGCTTGAAAACCTCTTCCACCTCCTTCGAGCTGCTCCTGTCTGGCAGATTACTAACGTAAAACTTTGTGACTCCGGCACCCTTATGACTTCCGGAGGCTCCTTCTTGTTCCTCCTACATTTTCTCTTAGGTTGGACACGGGAAGGGTTAACGAACTAAATCACGGATCTTTAAGAGGTTAATATGATTCGTATGAATCAAGCTAAACTATAAAAATAGACGCGATTGATCACAGACCTACTAAGCAATCAAGAACCGGATAGAACCAGATAAACCCGTAGAAACTAAAACAAAGAAGCCTAAAAACGATCGGACCCAAACCCCGCTAACAATACTCGTATCACTCAGATGGAAGAAAATCCAACCAAACAATCATAGGATTGTTACACATAACAGGAGAAAGATTGAATTAAGGAAAAGGACTGAGAGCTCACCGGAACCAGAAAAAGATTGAAAGCCAGAGATGACACCGGAGAAAGCTAAAAGTCGCCCATTCAACCACAAACTCATATAGCTAAGTTTTGGTTCTGTCTAGAAATTTTCAACTAATTGATCTCATAATGTAATTATAAATTTCCAATAAATGAGAAGGAGAGGATCATCCATTCAATTATAAACTCTTTCATGGTATCAAGAGTTTGACCTACCCTTTTCTTTCTTTTCCCACCACTGCCGCATCTCTTTTTTTACCCTGCTGTCTTTTTGCTGATCAGTTGGCAGCCACCTTCTATCCTCATGGATCAAAAAATACACCCTGCAATTACTGTATCCAACATAAAGAACCTAATCCCCATCACCTAGAGATGGAGACCATCCAATATTTGACATGGAGCGAACTTTTTCATGTCATTTGTCGAGCCTATCAAGTAATCCAACTCCTCTCCCCAAAACCCTCTTCTTCTTCTTCTGACATAGACAAAGACAAAGCACCCGCGAACAAAGACAAAGCACCCGCGAAATCGGCCGATGACCTATGGGATTGGTTGGATGCCATTGTGCTCCAATGGATCTATAGTACAATCTCTAATGACCTTCTCAATACCATTATGACCCTGGGTATGACTGCCTACGATGCATGGACTACTTTGGAAGGCCTATTTCATGACAACAAAACCGCTAGAGCCCTTCAACTCACCCACAAGTTCTCTAATACCAGGTTAGATGGCTTCCCCAACATGTCGACTTATTGTCAGGCACTTAAATCTTTTGCGGATCAACTCGCAAATGTCGATGCCCTCGTTGACAACAAATGACTGGTTCTTCAACTTCTTGACGGCTTAACCAAACCCTATGAGAGCATCTCAACCATACTCCAACAAAAGGACCCTACTCCATTCTTCTACAAGGTGAGATCACAACTTATTATGATTGAAGGTCAAAAGGCCAAAAAGGCATTGTATGCATCACAGGTGGCGGCCCAGGCTCTCACAGCAAACACAACTAAAGCATCTTCCCCAGCAACATTTGATACTTCAGACCGAACTCGTGGACGCGGTCGCAGCCGCGGAAGGGGATGAGATCGGACCAACTGGTCCTGCGGGCGTGGACAGCAGCCCCATGGTTCTTGGACGATCCTGACTACCTACACTTGGACAATACCCCAACCGTGGCCTCATCAACAGCCGGTTGCCGCTCCTCAGCAACAATGGCTTCAATGGTCCCCGTCGCCCCCACCATGCCCCTATCCCACCACCGCCTCAACCACAAACCCTAACTCTGGACAAGGAATATTGGGACCCAGACCGAACCAGGCATATCAGGCTTCATACACCCAGACTGATATCCAATAAGCCTTATACACCATGAGCCTTAACCCTCCAGATTACAATCATGGCGTGATGGATACGGGTGCGACAATCAGCATGGATCCCAATTCAGGTAATTTCGGTACTACTTTTAATACTTGCATGAAAGAAATTATTATTGTTGGAAATGGTACCACTATACCGGTACTTGGACACGGCCCACAAACCTTTCCCCGACCTTACCCACCATTTGTTTTAAACCGGGTCCTTTACGCACCAAAACTTATTAGAAAACTAATTTCCGTACATCAATTCACTAGAATAATTCTGTGTCTGTTGAATTTGACCCATTTGGTTTTCTTGTAAAGGACTACAAGATCCGTGCCCCTATAATTCGGTGCAACAACAACGGTGACCTCTACACCTTCACCAAAGACTCGCACTACTTCTCCACATCCACCTCCATTGCTCAACCATCAAGTCTCTGGCATCAACGCCTTGGTCACCCTAGCCCCTCTTTATTACAGTCTTTAAAGATTTCAAACTCTATTGTTTTTAAGTCTTTGAATAAGAATTTGTGTGAACCGTGTGTTTTGGGAAAATGTACTAGACTTCCTTTTATGCTTCTACTAATGTTACATTACAACCATTTGATATTGTGCATAGTGACATTTGGACCTACCCTGTTTTAAGCACGAGAGGACATCGCTATTATGTCCTCTTCTTGGACGACTACACCAACTTTCTTTGGACCTTCCCTCTCTCTACCAAATCCCAAGTTTATTCAATATTTGAATCCTTTACCAAATTTGTTCAAACCCATTTTCAACAAACAATTAAAACCTTTCAATGTGATAACGGGAAAGAGTATGTTAACGCTTCATTTAAACAATTGTTTGATAAAAATGGCATTCTATTTCGCCTCTCTTGTCCTTACACTTCTTCCCAAAACGGAAAAGCAGAACGCAAAATCCGCTCCATCAACAATATCACACGCACATTACTCGCCCAAACCTCTCTACCACCAAACTTTTGGCATCATGCACTTGACACAACCACATATCTCCTCAACATCATCCCTTCTAAAACTCACAAGTTTCACACACCAACCTATCTCCTATATCGCCAAATACCAACATATGATCACCTACGCGTTTTTGGGTGTCTATGTTACCCTCTTATACCCTCAAATACCATTCACAAACTTGCTCTCCGCTCCTACCCATGTGTTTTTCTTGGTTACCCTACTTCACATCGTGGCTATAAATGCTACAACCCACAATCCAAACAAATAACCATCTTTCTTCACGTCTTGTTTGACGAATCCGTTTTCCCATTTCCGGCCATCAAAACTCCCACTCCCACAGCCTCGCCCACTTATGAATTTTTAAACAATCCCTTTCCCACTCACCTTTGGCCTACGGTCCAACCCCACGGCCCAGAAGACTCGGACCATCCACCATCAGCGGATAATTCTTCACACCATCCATCGGCTCACCATAACCCATCGGCCCAACACTTAGCTTTGGCCCCAACATCACTACCATCTACCACACCGCATTCCCATCCAGTCCAATCCGCTACCCAGGCCCAACAACCACCGACACCTCAAACTCCCCATACTACCCGATGTGTGCAAAATGCAACATATAAATTACATCAGATGAGGCATAAAACTAACCCTTTTTAGTACTAATGTTGGAAACAGTGTGCCTTTGTCTTCCTTTTGTATTTTCAGGACCAAATGAGCTTAAATGAACAAAAGGAACAAATATGCAACAAAAACTAACATAAATACAAAGAAAAGGAATAAACGTGGCATGCCCGACCCCTCGACAGCATCTTCCCAAGCAAAAACAAGAAACAGAAGGCTGACCACGGCCCCGTGGCCACTGAGCACGGGGGCGTGGTCAGATGTCTGCAGAAAAGACAAAGCTGTAGAAGCTTCTACTGCCCACCACGGGGGCGTGCCCACTGAGCACGGGGCATGGTCAACGCTAAGATTCACAAAATCTAGCAAATCTTGGTAGTACAGATACGCTTCTGCACACGGGGCAGTGCCCAGCGAACACGTGGCCGTGTCTAGCAAATCTTGGTAGTACAGATACGCTTCTCCACATGAGGAAGCTAATGAGCCCGCCTTCCTTCTCCCCCAGGAGATAGAGTGATTGCTTAGCGATGTGTGAGGAGCCCTTTCCGGAGAAGAAATTCTACAAGCCTTTTCAACCGAAAGAATTATCTTTGCGGAAATTTTGCTCTTATAATAAACATATCTAGGCTAGGACTTCTTTGAGATTTAAGATTTCTTGAATTTTATGACCTACTTATTTAGTCTTTAGTTTTCTAGAAATTATGTAATTCACTCTTGAATGAATGATGGTTTTTAAGTATTAAATGGTGTTTGGATGATGTTGTAATGATCGAAAACACTCGAAATGGTGGAGGTTACTAAGGGAACCTTGAACCCACACCCCATGCACAAAAACAGAGCCTCCCGACAATTTTCATTCATTACAGTGAGTTTAGCACGGGGCCGTGCTCAGCCCAATACGCCCCCGTGCCCATGGTTCTGCAGAAAACGCCCAGTTCAGGTAACTAGACACGGGGCCGTGCTCACTGAACACGCCCCCGTGTCCAGCCTTCTGTTTAATATGTTACTTGCAATCTAAGCACGGGGCCGTGGCCGGACCAACCCGGGCCCGTGTCCAGACGCCCAGTGACATAAAATGTTGTTTTTAAACACCTTTTTACACATTCAATCAACCTAAAAACATATTTTTGGGACACATTGAGGACAATGTGTAATTTAAGTGTGGGAGGATGCTAAAACCTTGAATCTTGCAAGTCCTAATAACAAGCCTTACACAAAACTCTATTGGAACCGCTAATCACCCCAAATTTTTTTCAAAAACTTTTCATTTTTTATACTTTTCTTGGTATTTGGGAATAACAAGTTCCAAAAGGTTATATTTTACAAATTTACAACCAATAGCGTCATGATAAAAAGAACCAACATAAGAAAATTATGAAACGACATAACAAGTCTAGTTAAAATTTGATTATATATACTTGATCGCATTAAAAACCCATTCCCACAACAAGTGAGTTTTAAGCCTTTATTGAGCATACAAGCATACATTTTAAATTAAATGCTCATTTTTCGTTTCTTGTGTGAATAGTCGCTTGGTTCTTACGACTCTAGAACTTGCCACGACAATACATTCACGGTCCTTACCAACTCAAACCCAAGTAAGTAAATGATGGAGGCATTAGGACTAACCCATTTTCCTTTCAACACTATTATTTTTCATTTTCTTTTATCACCTACCCAAAATCCTCCTAGTTAACCCCTTTGAGCCTAAACTTGTTCAATTCTAAACCTACAAAATAAACATCCTTTACCTACCAAAACGCTTTTTAATTTCAACCTTTTATTTTAGTAAAAAGCTCGGTTTTCTTGTGACGCTTCCTTATCAAAAATAAAAAAAGAAGAAGAGGAAGTCTTGCAATAAACAAACACAGTTCTCAAAGAAACTCTGTTTGAAAAGGCTTAGTTTGAATAAAAGTCATAAAAACAAAAAGTTTTACAACGAACGACGCTTTTTATGCTTTTAGCCCTTTTTACTAACCACTAACCCAAAACCACCTACCTTTAGCCCAAGCCTAACCCTTCCCAAAGTCCTCCTGATATTTACAAAGGTTTATAGTTAAAAAGGAGGAAGATTGATTGCTTGGCAAGCATATGGTAGAAGTAAGTTTCATGTCGGTCTCGAGTGTTTCACAAAAATACATCTTCGCCCGAGTGTTGAGTGACCTCCCGTGAGGTATGTGAACTTGTATATAAATGGAATTTTAAAAAGGCATGTTATGCCCAAAAAAGTAATGTCTCTTATGAAACGTTCTAAATAAACCATAACGAATAGGATTGTAAATAATATAAAAATAAAACCTAATAAAGATCTTGGATTCCCGACACTCAAGATAAGCCCAAAACTTCTCCTCTACCCATTCCATTTGGGTGTGTGAGCCACAAAATAAAGAGTTTTGCTTGAGGACAAGCAAAGATTCAAGTGTGGGGGTATTTGATGTGTGCAAAATGCAACATATAAATTACATCAAATGAGGCATAAAACTAACCCTTTTTTAGTACTAAGTTTGGAAAAAGTGTGCTTTTGTCTTCCTTTTGTATTTTCAGGACCAAATGAGCTTAAATGAACAAATATGCAACAAAAACTAACATAAATACAAAGAAAAGGAATAAACGTGACATGCCCAACCCCTCGACAGCATCTTCCCAAGAAAAAACAAGAAACAGAAGGCTGACCACGGCCCCGTGGCCACTGAGCAAGGGGGCGTGGTCAGATGTCTGCAGAAAAGACAAAGCTGTAGAAGCTTCTACTGCCCACCACGGGGGCGTGGTCAACACTAAGATTCACAAAATCTAGCAAATCTTGGTAGTACAGATACGCTTCTGCACACGAGGTCGTGCCCAGCGAACACGGGGCCGTGTGGAACCTAATGCAGACAAGAGCAATTAATGAAGGAAGAGAAAGAGGATGGCCATGGGGGCGTGTCCAGCGGACACGGGGCCGTGGTCAGGCTTTTGTTCAGGCTATAAATAGAGGTGCTTGGTTCACTTCAAAGGCATCCCTTGGCAAACCACATCTCTCCCACTTCACCACCACTCCACCACCACTACAACACCCACATCCACCACCATCATCCATCATCCACCTTAAAGTGTGTGTAGTAGTCTCGGGATCCAAGATTGATCGTAAGAGTTCTTATCAATCAAAGGCCATGTTTGGCTAAGTCTCTTACATCACTTGGTGAAGACAAGTCTTTAGTGTAATACTTTTGATTTTTAATCTTTTCGTACTTTTTATTTGGTTTTGTATTAATGACTTTAATAACTAGTTTCTTATGTTGAAGGTGAAACTTCCTTATCATTTGTCTGTGGTGTCTTGGCATTACATTACTGTCTATATAAAGTAAAATATTTTCACCATTCATATCTCTAAGGTCTATATAGAGATATGTTGGCTACCTGGTCGGGGGTTAAGGGAATGGTTTGGTAAGGTTCTTGCCTTGTTCAGTGTATAGATCCTGCAAGGACCTGGGTCAAGCTTACTAGGACATCCTTCAATACCCACTGGTATTGGATGGCAGGGGTGCGAATGGCTTGATCCCCTCATATGTAAACTACTATTAATACATTAAACCGGCTACTTGGGATTGTATCCCTACTGACTCAAACCACTTAGCCAAGGGTAACGCCGCCTTCAAAAGAGGGGCCTACCACTTTTCGCATTAATAACTTAATTAATTATCTTCCAATATTCCGACCCTTTGGGATTGTATCCTTGCTGACTCAAACCACTGGGTTGAGGGTAATGTCACCTTCAAAAGAGGGGCCTACTACTATAACTAAGATAATCTCTTAAAAAGTGCAAAAGTGAGGAAATCATCAAAGGTTACATTAAAGGCGAGACGGATCCAAGTGATTCATCTTGTATATCTGTTTTTACTTTTATTTTTATTTTTCAGCATTTAATTTTTATTTTTTCTTGTTTAAAACATCTTCTAAAAATTTTGATTTGATTAGACGTTGAGGATAAACCGGTATTAAAAGCTCTTGTGTCCTTGGACGACCTCGGTATCTTACCAACGCTATACTACGCTCAAGATGGGTGCACTTGCCCATGTGTGTGTTTAGTGTTAGTAGAATATCATGTTTTATAAATTTAAAACTTGACTAATGTGTAAAATGAGCTTAAAATATTAATAAAAACATATTACACCTAACGCACACCACTACCCAACCCCTGGCCCACACCTCACCATTGCAAACCGGCCCAACTGTCCCTACATCCAACCCTCCCACTCCTCATGTATCACCCAACCCTTTACCGGCCTAACCTGTCGCTCCCCTAACCACACCATCACAACCTGCCCCACAACGCTCCGTGCAGACGCGCGCCATGGACGACATCGTAAAACCTAAAAAATTATTTAACCTACACACTACCACCATTACTCCCATTCCCAAAAACCTATCACTGGCCCTGTCCACACCAGAATGGCGGACCGCCATGACTAATGAGTTTCATGCACTTATTAAAAATAAAACTTGGGAATTGGTGCCACGTACCCCACAAATGAATATTATTAGGAGTATGTGGTTACTCAAACACAAGTTCAGGTCTGATGGTACACTTGAATGTTACAAGGCCCGATTAGTTTGTGATGGGCGCTTACAGTAGGTTGGGGTTTATTGTGGGGATTCTTTCAGTCCAGTGGTTAAACCAGCCACTATTCGCACAGTTATTTCTATTGCTCTCTCTAACTCATGGCAGGTTCACCAATTGGAGGTAACAAATGCTTTTCTTAGTGGGAATCTCAATGAGACCGTATCACATGCATCAACCCATGGGTTTTCGCAGCACACAGTATCCAGATCATGTGTGTTTATTGAAAAAGTCTTTATATGGCCTCAAGCAAGCACCCCGCGCCTGGTATCAACGCTTCACTGATTACGTTCTCACCTTGGGGTTTATACAGAGTCGCTGTGATGCTTCCCTCTTCATACTACACAGTAACAGCCACACCGCCTACCATCTTCTTTACGTGGACTTTCTGCTTGTTACATCGTCCACTGAGCTACGAGACACTCTCATGACTCATCTCTCTAAGGAGTTCGCTATGAAGGACCTCTGACCCTAAAGTTTTTTTCTCGGGATCTCAGTCACCCGCAAGCATGACTCTATGTTTCTCTCCCAGCAGACCTATGCAGCTGGCATCATTGAATGCGCGGGCATGACTTCTTGCAAACCCGTTGCCACTCCAGTTGACACAAACTCTAAGCTCAGTGCCAATGCTGGCACGGATTTCTTAGACCCAACTCTTTACAGAAGTCTCGCATGTGCACTCCAGTACTTGACCTTTACTCGCCCAGATATCAGCTACGAAGTTCAATAGGATCGTATGCATATGCATGCTCCCAAAACTGACCATTGGAATGCTCTAAAACGGATCCTCAGATATGTTCAGGGCACGGTCACTTTCGGTCTTACTCTAAGGAATCGCAAAGACCCTACTCTTCTGGCATACAAGGATGCCGACTGGGTGCCATGACACTCGTCGTTCCACTAGTGGCTATTGTGTTTATTTCGGGGATAATCTCATTTCTTGGTCCTCCAAACATCAGCCGACTCTCTCACGTTCCAGTGCTGAAGCCGAATACCGGGAGTTGCCAATGTAGTTGCTGAAATATGTTGGCTTCGAAATCTGCTCCTTGAACTACACCGTCCACCCTCCAAAGCCACTATTGTATATTATGAAAACGCTAGTGCCATATATCTCACAGGGAACCCAGTTCGACACCAGCACACCAAACACATTGAGCTCGACATCCACTTTGTTCGGGAACAGGTTCAACGGGGTCAAGTCCGTGTCTTACATGTCCCCTCACGCTACCAAATAGCGGACATTTTTACTAAAGGCTTACCTCGCGTCCTCTTTGAAGACTTCCGCTCCAGTCTCAGAATTTGATCACCTCTTGCATCGACTGCGAGGGTGTAATAGAATATTATAGCATATTCCCCTGTATATTATTGTGATTATTGTATTCCATATTTACGAGATCCTAATTGATCTCATATTATAATTATAAATTGCCAATGAATGAGAAGGAGAGGATCATTCATTCAATTATAAACTCTTTCAACTGCATCGCAGCTCACATCCACGAACAATATTAAAAACTAGACACGAAAAATTCAGCACCCGAAAAATCTAACAACACAATTCCAAGCACATTCTTTTAATGTTTCACAATATTAGAGTGTGAAATGAGGAGATGTCACCATTGGCAAAGTGGACTCGGATAAAACCCTAACAGGCGCATTTATCAAGCCCATGCCTCTAGCGAGACACGAGAAGTGTAGGAACCATTCGCGTAATTAAATAAAATAAACAATTTTATTACTCAATTACAATACAGAAACATAGAAAGCTGGAAATAACTTGTACAATAACAACTGAAAAACAGAATACAAGAACAGGAAAGATGAAACAGAATATAAGGTGGCTAAGGGTTGTGTTTAACACAAGGCCCTTAAAACAAATTCCGAGTCTCCCAGGAGAACTCGTTTTGTTTACCAGGGTACAACAACCGAAGCAGTGTGTACTGCCGGAGTTGGCTCGAGGACCCGAAGAATACCTTGAAGCAAGCAAGAACAAGACAATAGTGAGAAAACGATTGTTTGCATATGTTGTCTAGTTGCTGGTGTCCCTCTACTGTGGAGGTGATGTTGTATTTATATAGCATCTGAGTCGTAACAGCCAAAACGAATTAAAGGAGAGAATTAAATTGCATTAAACGTCTTCAATGCAATTTAATTCATCATTTAATTCTCAGTCAAAACCGTTGACTCGTCAGTTTCGAATGTTGAACTGAAACTGCTCAGTCATTAGTATCTGGCAGCTTCTGCGCGCGCGCAAGTCACATTAGTGCGAGCGCGCCCTTTTGGCTCAAGTTCATGCGCTCGCAGGTCTGCATGCTCATGTGCGCGTGCGCCATTTTGGCTCACTTTTTTGCGCCAGCAGACTTGCACAACCCATACGCGCGTGCACTAGCAGGTTTACACCACTCCTTGCGCGCGTGCGCCAGCCACCAGTGAACCCATACGAGCAGACCACACAGTCATGCCGTATTGGCTCACTCTGGTTCACCTACGCGCGCCAATTCAGTGCCCCACACACTAGTGTGCGCCAACCTACCACGTGTACTCGCGCGCCACTGCCACGTCAACCTCCAAGGTCTACCTGTCACCTGGTCCTTGCAGCCCATGTGGTTCACCATGCGCGCGCGGTCAAAAATACAAAGGCGGCTCTCAAGCGCCTCGCGGCGTTGCTAGCGTGCGAAGTGCGCCATATTGCTCCTATCGCCCACGCCACGCGGAGTACACTTAGTGTGTGCTTCCATGAAACAATTAGGATTGAGAGTTCCCACTTAAATACCCCTTTAAGTTTCATCTCTCATCCTATGTGGGACAATGTGCCACTTTCCCAATTGTTCAGTATTCAATGTTTCAAACACCAAACTTTGAGCATCGATATCTCATTCATCTTAGCTCCGTTTTTGACGTGGTTTAGTTCATTGCGAAGCTCTTCCAACATAGAACACAAACCCATAAACAAATATATGAAATCTCCTTCGTTTCCTATATTTGTGAAAGGCAAATTGGAAAATAATAATCTCATCTTTCTGAAATTGGCCGATAATAATCCCAAGTCAGTTATTAGCTAATAATAATCTGATCTCGTCCAATTTTTTTTGTAAAATAGTCCGTCGTTAAAATAGCTTAACGGGGTTAAGTGTTTTTCCATATTACAAACCAATGTTTTAGGGCTTTTGATCAGAACAAGGATACGAGTCGATTGATGTAAAACTTACCTCGAAATACTACCCCCAACCTACGAAAACTGTGCTTCAATTCGGGTGTTTAACTTCCAATTAACAAAATTCAAGCCATTTCGAGATAAGTTTTACATCAATCGACTCGTATCCTCGTTCTGGTCAAAAGCACTAAAACATAGGTTTGTAATTCGGTAAAACACTTAACTCCTTTAAGCTTATTTTAACGGCAGACTATTTTACAAAAAAATTGTACGAGGTCGGATTATTATTGGCTAATAACTGACTTGGGATTATTATCGGCCAATTTCAGAAATATAGGATTATTATTTTTCAATTTGCCTTTGTGAAAAATGGAATTTTCACAAAATTTCCAACAAGAAGCATAAGCATGATCGAGCAATAAGGCTATTAATATCTAGAAAGTAGATCAGATCTGAAAATTGCCAAGTTTGTGACAACCAAATTTGTAGGAAATTTGTCTGAAATTGGCCTTACCCACAAATTTCCTACAAAAAAATTCATAGGAAATAAACTTGTGGGTAACCGGGTTAGCTACAAAAATACGACAAAATCTGCTACAAAATTCCTACAAAATCTCTCGTCGCAAAATTTGCTACAAAATACTGACAAATCGCTCTTCTTGCAAAATTCCTACAATTCTTCCACGTTTTTGCCTTTTTTGTATATTATTTTATTATATTTTATTTTTAAAATTAATAACATTATTAAAAAAATATTCATAATTTTTTATTTTCCCGACAAAATTCCTACAAATTATAAAACGTTCTTGCGACAAAATTCCTACAAATTATAAAACTTTTCTGCGACAAAATTCCTACAAATTATAAAACTTTCTTGCGACAAAATTTCCTACAAATCATAAAACTTTCCACAAGTTTCCTACAAATTTATAAATTTTCTCTAAACAATTTGCTACGAATTATCTACAAAACTAACAGTTTCCAACAAATTTCCTACAAAGTTATCAAAACAGTTTGCGACAAATTTCCTACAACTAAAAAATATATTTTTTAATGTAGCTACAAATTTCCTACAAACAGTTAAAAACGTTCTTGCGACAAAATTCCTACAAATTATAAAACTCTTCTGCGACAAAATTCCTACAAATTATAAAACTTTCTTGCGACAAAATTTCCTACAAATCATAAAACTTTCCACAAGTTTCCTACAAATTTATAAATTTTCTCTAAACAATTTGCTACAAATTATCTACAAAACTAACGGTTTCCAACAAATCTCCTACAAAGTTATCAAAACAGTTTGCGACAAATTTCCTACAACTAAAAAATATATTTTTTAATGTAACTACAAATTTCCTACAAACAGTTAAAAACGTTCTTGCGACAAAATTCCTACAAATTATAAAACTCTTCTGCGACAAAATTCCTACAAACTATAAAACTCTTCTACGACAGATTTGTGACAAAGATTTGTGACAAAATAACAAATCTGAATTTTAAAAAACCATTTTTTGTATAAAAAATGCAGCAAAATATATAATATTCCAAAAAAATTGCAGCAAGCAAAATTATAAAAAATTCCAAAACATTTGAAACAAGCAAGATTCTAAAACATTCCAAAACTTACAAAACACACAAAAAAATCCTAATTAAGAGCAAGTTTTTTGATTCAAAACTAATCCAACATTCCAATACTTAACAAAACGAGAGCTTTGTTTACTTCTTTCCGATGTTTTTCACCATTTCTTCCATATTTTTTTGCCATGCGTCTTGGTCGGCCCGCTCTTTTTCACGCTCTTGTTGAAATAGTTCGAAACGGGCTTCTATGTTTTGTCGAGCCTCACGCTCTCTTTCTAGTTCCGCCTGAACTTTTTGAAGCTGAAAATTATAAAACCATAATCATCACATATCAACCCGAACAGGTCGATCAACACAACCCTACAAACTGCACTTTTGTCTCCTAGATAAAAAAGGCAACGTGTTTTTTTTTTAAAACCCTATCTTTTAAAAACAAGATTATATTTACAGCTAATTTAAAATCCTTTAGAATCATATCTCAGCAATTATGTATATATTTTTTTTCTTAGGCCCTCGCTTTTTGTGCGCTTCTCAATCACATCAAAAAGATAGGGAGGAAGTACCTGTGCAAAGGTGAAACGACCACCAATTCGATATTTTTGATAAGTCTAGACGCTTGAACATGCTTCCACATCAGCAACAGATCCTTCAGTTCCAAATTTGTTGACTGATGTTGACCCAGGCGTGTCGACTTTAGGGCTAGGATTTGATGATGAAATACACTAGTAATAACCTAAATCCATAAACAACATGATTTAAGAAGTATGCATAAAAACAGACTTTTGGTGACTTTCAACCCACTTGACATGTTCTCCTTTTAGCTTTTTTTTGTTATTCTCATTTGATCCATTTTCAATAAAAACTCAACCCAGTTCGACCCATTCATAAGTCGAAGGGTTAAAGTTGCAACTTGCAACATTCAGAATTTCAGATAACAATAAAAAAATTTAGTTGAAAATAACTGAAGCTGCTAGAAATACCTCGGAGCGGCCAGGTGTCAAACTAGTTGAGTGAAATGAAACAAGCTTGCCACCAAAACCAAAAGTGACTCCAGCTTTGCGCTGGTACCATTTTGGGGCTTTTAGTGGTGCTGCAAACAAAATCACACGTAAATAATAAACAAAGTTACATATATATGCAATGAAATTTCAGAAGAGCACAAGAGTTCCAAAGTGAATTGCATATTAATAGATGCCTTCTATTTGAATATTCCCTCAAGGCTCAAAATGTGCATTTTTAGAATTCAAAAAGATTATAGAAAAAATAATGTACACAAACAAAGAATCACTAAATAACACTGGAATTATTGACTGAAGTAAAAAAAATCAATCTGAACATTTAATCTATCTTTTTAACATTTGCAATCAAATTATAAACATGGTAAGAACTTAGACGCTGAACAGCTATTAAGAAACTCATACTTCAGAACATTAAAGTTGTAAGAATCACTAGGCGCTAGTCGGCCGGTGAGGTACTGACTAGCGATTAGTCGGGATTAATCGGATTGGGATATTATATGTAATTTTCAGTTTTATATGTATATACACACATTTTTTGATGTAATTTTTTAAGTAGACATGTTTTAACACCTCATTCGACCCATAATTTCAAGTAGATAGGATTGATTGCCAGAATTTACTTGTTTTGGTCAAGAATCTTGCCTAAATTTGACAGGAATCGCTAGACTACCACCAATTTTTGGCCAATTAGGTCTGGATTTGACCACTGTTGACTGCCTACTGATTAATTGACCGATTAGATAAAAATTACTCGGTGAACCTGGGACTAGCGATTAATCGGTGACTAATCGGAGGCTAAGCAGGATTTTTACAACCATATATTAAATTGATCACAGAAAATACAAATAACTTTCCCAAAGAAATCATACAATTATCACAGCATGACATACAAGTGTACAAATAAAAACTATTTAACTAAACTATAAAGTTGACGTGTACAACTATTAGAATAAAAAAAAAGGGTAGTTGCACGGTATCCCTGACCGCGGAAGGGATCTCCCTTCCCAGTTCACCACCCGACAAGGATCCCTGGCGGCAAATACCCATAGCCATCAAAGAGGGGTAAGAAACATGTTTCGAACCCGAGACCTCGAGTGTCCTCGGTCCGGCTTTAAAGCGGGTGTCGGTGGCCACCAAAGTGGCACTAATGGGAATTGAACTTGGGTCTCCATTGGAGAACCCAAGTCACTCCACCACTAGGCCACTTGTGGTGGTTACAACTATTAGAATAATGAGCACACACCTTATAAATACAAATTATGCAAACCGATTAGATAAGACAATGCATTATTACCTAATAAAGAAAGTAACGCTAAGTTACCTAATAAAGAAAGCAAACAGACTTAAGACTAAAATATCAAATAGTATGCAAATAAATAACTACATTAGAAAATCATAAGAACATCACCTCCACTCAGCTTTATCTAAAACCAAATGCTTTAATAAAATACAAAAAAAAAAAAAAAAATACAAGTGTAAAAAAAGACCTCGAAGAGATACTTTACCAGAGACAAGGTAACTCTCGTCAACACCATAGCGAGCACAAGCCTGCAAAGGGGCATATATAAGCTTCCATAACAATCAAACAGATGATATGGATATAATTTTTTTACTATTACAGCAAACTTCAATGTTATAAACACCAATTTTTCCATCAAATGAGGACGCTGATATAACTCCTGGTATCTTTGGATACCAATGCACATCAAAGTTCCAGTTGGTTCCTGCTGGAAGTTCAGAGACAATCTGCAAATGGTTTTCCATCATGATAGCTCAGATATTCTTAAAACCAAAAAAAATATATAATATACTTAGAAAAAACTAAAATAGACCTCAGCTGAATTAGTGTCCCAGCAAATCGTGCGGTTATCTTTGCCACAGGTAAGCAAATAGGAGCTATCGATAGGACACCATGACATTGCAACAACACCTAGAATACTAGTTTGTTAACGAAACACGTAAATAAAATAAAAAACATAAATCGCATTTCGATTATCATCGTACCTTTAGTGTGACCTACCAACTCCCGCAGTGGGGTCATTGTGTTCCGCATATCCCATAACTGCATGGAAAACGTTGATCAATTACATGAACGTCACATTTATGTGTACATATGTTAAAAAGAAAAAGAAAAGCTACCCTCAAAGAAGGTGCTGTATCATCATCTGAAGCAACAATAAGTTGTGTGGCAAAATCTGGATGCCACTGCAAAACCGAGCATCGTCTTCTGAGTCTGAAAAACTGTAGATTTAAATATTATTACTGAATTGGCAAAATTTAAAAGTTCAGGTTTACATCAGTACATCACAAAATCATTATGTGAGATTCCTGAAATTTACCTTATAATCGGTTTTTGCTTCCTCAGGTCCCAGACCTCTAAAAACAAACAAAATGTACAAATCAGTTTTTTTTTTAATTTATATTTATAATACCTTAAAAAGAAAGGTCCGTGGCTTTTGCCACCGACCCTTTCTACCTATGAACTTTGTGACAATGTCAAAACTAACCCCTCTTAACTTTGTAAATGTCACTTTAACCCCATCAAGTTTCCAAAGTTTCGAGTTGATGGTAAAACTAATTTCTTACGTTTTATTTTTTTTATGTGTCGGTATAAATTCGAGTTCACTACGCTTTTAACGTAATTTTTGTCCGGAAACGAGTCGGTGGGTCAAATTTATATAATGTTTTATTTTTATATATATTTTGAGTTGGGGTATGTTTTGATGTAAATTCTGTTTCGGAACAAATCGGATGAAATATAAATTCATCCTAACCCGAACCCACATTAACCCATTACCCATCCGACCCTTTTTTTAAAATACCATCCTGACCTATACCCATCCTAACCCAAACCCATATTGACCCATTACCCAAGCCCATCCAACTTGCCCACTTTGCCACCACTACATGCTCGTGAAGACCAACAATTTGGAAAAGCAGCGAGTTTTAGTTTTAATAGTTAAACATGGAACTTAGTTTAATTGTTTAAGATTTGGAAAAGCCTCTCTGTTTTGTTACTAGTTATTTTCATTCATTAAAAATTGTTGCAGTCTCTATACACGTCACTTATAGCAATATACTATTTGAAAGTCCATTTTAAATATAATTAGAAATAGTTATGGCAAGAATAAAAAGAGATTTTAAGTGTTTTCAGTTGACTTCTCAACTAGCTCTGAACTACTGATACAATGGAGATTTGACCTGGACGTTTGCAGTATTCTTATGTGTTTTAAATATAATATGATGCACTATATGCAAATTTGCTTTTTAGTCAAAACATGAATTTTTTCTAAAGTAGTAACGACATGTCTAAACAATCCAAACTAACAATCTGAAAAACTCAAGCCCAACCTGCACCCAGACCCGCAACAATCTGAAAACCCACCCGCAACAAGCTGAATACCCAACCCGAACCCGGACCCGCAACCTGCAACAACCTGAACAATCAAGCCCAACCCACACCTGGACCCGGACCCAAAACCCTAACAGCACTTGTCTTTGACTAAAAAAAGTCAAACAACATGGAATCAAAACCTCAAATGGTCAAAAGACCCACCTAATCGACTAGAATGTGTGTGTGTTAAACTAAAAAATAAGACAAATCTACTGAAATTTCAAAGAAATTAGGAATGTAGATACCGATTTGGATGTTGGTGGGTCGTTGGTGATGAAGACCAGTGGTGGTGGTTTCGGAGCCGCGGATGAAGATGGCGGTTGAAGGTGGGGGTGCGTCTGATGCACGAAGGGTTGAAGGTGGGGTGCGTCTGGTGCCAGTTGGTGTATGTGGTGGTGATTTTGGAGATGGGTCTCGTATGGGTGGTGATTCTGGGGGAGATACTGCAATACTGGAGGCAATATTTGGGGGCGTATGAGAGAACTGGTGAAAATAGATGGGAGGGAAAAAGCCCGCCTATAATTATATTTCCCATCCATTGGATCACAACCCTAATCAACGGTCAGGGTTAATCAAGAAGAGGCAAATTTTGGAATGGAGGGAATGTTTGAAATATTTGGGAAATTTCAACAAGGAAATTGTGATTTAGAAAAAAGTTATTTTATTTTTTATAACACATTGTGCAAATATTAGGGGTGCAAACGAGCCGAGCGGCTCGAGATCGGCTCGAGAAAAAACTTGAAACAAGCTGAGCCTTATCGAGCCCGAGCTGAGCTTGAGCCTAAAATAAAGCTCGTTTATTTATCGAGCCCGAGCTCAAGCTTGACATGCGAAGCTCGTCAGGCTCGTCGAGCTTTAGTGTAATATTAGTTTTTATTATTTTTTAATAATATTTACCACTTATTTAAAATTGTCTAGTAAACGAGTCGAGCCGAGCTAATTTAAATTTGTTTATAAGCCGAGCCCAAACCTAAAACTAATCTTGTTTAGTAAACGAGCCCGAACTTATCGAGCTTGTGGGTCTAAACAAGTCTATTATATACATTATTTTTATTTAATGTATTAATTAATAAACGAGCTAAGCTCGAGCCTAGTCAAGCTCAGGCTCGGCTCGTCTGCACCCCTAGCAAATATATTGTTTAATTAAATACCTATATATAGGTCCATAAACGAATCGAACGTTCAGCGTATAGTTCGTGAACCGTTCGGCCGAAAGTCTGTTTATTTTCGTCCGTTTACTAAATGAACGAATATAGACAAGAAATTTTGTTCGTTAAGCTAAACGAACAAACATGAACAGAGGATGTGTTCGTTCGGTGGATTCTTCATAGTCTACTTATATAAAACTTAATAAATGACAAGTGATATTGTAATAAACCGAATATATTGGTTATATACTTGTCAGAGTATCTCATATTTTTTTTTCTTTTTTTTCGATTCACTCTTTTGGTTCTTTGCAATACTAAGGAATTTACTATTTGTCATTTTGATACATTAAGGCCTAATATTATCTATTAAGACATATGCGATCTACTATTGGGCATAATGATCTAATAAGTCCCAATATGGTCCATTAAGCCCTATGTGATCTACTATTGGCTATTGAGATACATTAGGGGAGGGGGGTTACTAGTGATATAATTATATCACTCCCAATATCAAATCAAATCATGCCATGCCATCACCCAATATTCTATCACTAGTGATAGAAATGTAGTGGGGGTGGTCATCACTAGTGATGGGATTCCAATGTACAAGTATTAATACACAATGTACAAGTCATACACATTCCTCAATAATTATTTAACGCGTTATATAAACAACGAGTTATTCCTATCACTCGTTACCAAAGTGGTGGCGGCGGTGTTAGTGATACTATCACTCGTTATGGGGAGTCCATAACGGACCGCCCCCTCCCCCCTTAGGGGCCAATATGGTCCATTAAGGCCCAATATAGCTTATTAAGACGTATATGATTTACTATTGTCCATTGTATTCCATTAAGGCCCTGTATGTGCCATTAAGACATATATGACGTATTAGTATTATCAGTTATGATGCATTAAGGACATATATGGTCCATTAATAGTTTTCATGATTTATATTGGAACATGATGGGCTTTAATATGTTGTATTGGGTGTTAAAGGATTATATAAGGTTTTAGTAAGTCATGCTATATCATAAGACATGTATGATTTACTATTGTCTATTGTGATTCATTAAGGCCCCACCGTAAAGCATGTATGATCTACTATTGTCTATTGTGATCCGTTAAGTCTCAATATAACCCATTAATACATTTATGATCTAGTATTGGCCATGGAGGTCCATTAAGGCCCAATATGGTCCATTAAGACATGTACGATCCAATACTGGCCATTGTAATCCATTTAGGCCCAATGTGGCCAATGTGACATATCAAAGCCCAATAAGGCCCATTAAGACATATACGATCCACTATTGTCCATTGTGCTTCATTTAGGCCCAATATGGTCCATTAAGACATGTGTGATATACTATTGTCCATTGTGATCTATTGAGGCCCAATATGGTCCATTAACATATCTACGACCACTATTGGCCATTGTGACCCAGTAAAGCCCAATATGGTCTATTATCAGAAGAATTATATAAAATTAAATGCATCTTGCCCGTGCTATGCGGTAAGAAATCGTCCGTATCGGTTCGATTCATTACACAAGGGATTCAGGGTGGTAACGTTTGGAATCGATATAGGACTTGCCCTCGGTTTAAAATCATGATATGTTTGTACAATATAGTGCAGTACAGTACAATATACTATAGTGTAGTTTTGCATAGTACAGGATCGTATCGTATCGTACAATATAGTATATGATCATATCGTATCTTACAATATAGTATATATAGTATAGTATCGTATACTATATGGTATAATATATTATAGTGTAGTATTGTATAGTATATGATAGCATCGTACACTATAGTGTAGTGTTGTAGAGTATAGGACCGTATCGTATCGCACAATGTTATATAGTATACTATATCGTATAGTATAGTGTCGTGTCGTGTTGCGTCGTGTCGTGTCGTGTCGTG
>JARYGA010009142.1:0-27309 GCA_030545235.1 Helianthus tuberosus | reverse complement strand
GTGAAAACCATGTCTAATGTCTATGTCCAATGTTTATGTTTAATGTAAATCATGAATTGTGTATGTAAATGTCAAAATGTTTATGTATGGTAAGTGAAATATATCAACTAAACCATATGTAAAATGCACAAAAACAAGGTATAGAAGTAAAACAGGGTTTAAATCAAAGTTATGTTTTGTGAAATAAATGCATGCTATACTGATATAAACATCTATGCGGTATTGTGAAAATTCATACATCCAAGCCTTGCGACAGTCAGATAACCCTTTTAGTAAGGGTTATCAAAAAATGTATTCGGATTCGGTCATTCCTTCCATCCAAACAAACTCGAGATTACAGGAATGGGATTTGTCAAGTCCTATGGTACCACTACCTACTACCGAGCGGCATGATCGGTGTTAATGAATGTACATTGTCCCATTTAAACAAACCAAATGTCATACCAAAATGTAAGCATGTGATGAATAAATTAATGTACTAAGTACGCACACAATGGGCATACATAGCATAAAATGTAATATAAAATAATGTACTAAGTACGCACACAATGGGCATACATAGCATAAAATGTAATGTAAAGTAATGTACGAAGTACGCTCACAATGGGCATACATAGCATAAAATGTAATGTAAAATAATGTACCAAGTACGCACACAATGGGCATACATAGCATAAAATGTAATGTAAAATAATGTACTAAGTACGCACACAATGGGCATACATAGCATAAAATGTAATGTAAAATAATGTACTAAGTACGCACATAATGGGCATACATAGCATAAAATGTAATGTGAAGTAATGTACTAAGTATGCACACAATGGGCATACATAGCATAAAATGTATTGAAATCATGTACTATAAATGTACTAATAAACATAGCAAGTATATGATGTGAAAACAGGAAAGCATGAAAGTAACAAGTAGGCACATGTGTTTCACCCCAAAATAGTTTGGAAAACAGTAAAAGAGGGGTCTATGTACTCACTTGAGATTGCTTAGAAGTCCTTGTGTAACAACCAAACAATGCTGGAGATCACGGAAATCAAACGACACCTAATATAGGTAACTATGTTAATATACCAGACCTAAATCGGAGGATTGGATAGAATGAGGGTTCGTAAACCAAACGAGTATGGAGACTCCTGTAATATGGTTTAACAAAGCCTACATACTACAATGAAACCTAACCTAAGTGCTTACGACCCATTACGACCCGTTTAGGTAGCTTATGCTACTTTAAAGCGTCGTTCGCGTAAAACACGTTCGGAGCGCCTAAATAGCCCTATGATAAGTAAAATATTCCTTAATATGTCTAATATTGTTACCAAATCAGTTTAGATACCAAAAGTTATGTGACATATGCTTAAAATGAATTTTGGCGTAAAAAGGGCATTTTGGTCATTTACCTAAGGCATATAAACTACCTATTATACAACTAACTAAACTCCGTGACCATAAGGTATAACCTCGGAAGGTTATTCCCTATATACTATGGTCACCTAATGTGCTTGGTCGGATCCTAATGATCGACCAAACGAGTCGGGTTCGAAAGCATAAGCGATTGTTTAGATCGCTTACCTTACGACCCTATATAAGCACTAAACTAAAAGTGACGAGCTAAGCATGTTAAAACATGCTTAACTAAGTTTAGAAAATAGGTTTGGTATCAAAACAAACGGGTTTGATACCTATAAGTAGTTTCGTTACAAAATACGCATTAACAAGCATTTTGGCCGAAACTACGACTCGTCACTGAGCCTAGATAACGTGGTAATCAGTAGGTATAGTCACTAGGGACTATAACCATCGTGATCACGCTCACGTTATGAAGTTCAAACGAACTTCTCATCGACCATAAACTGGTCAATGCAGAAAGTCAAACATAGTTCGACTTTCGGACTAGAAAAGCGATAAAAGAACGAAGGAACACTTACAAAGGGTCCCGGCTAGTAAATCTTGATCGAGTAGCTCAGGTATGAAGTGATTTGCTTCAACTTTGAGCACTTTTGATCAGATTTGTGAGGAATGAGTGAAGTTGAGGTGGGTATTTATAGTAAATGGACAACCGTTAGGATCGTTCCTCGAATAACGTGATCGAATCTCATCCGTACATGTGTTGGAATGTTGTGGTAGCTCATTTTGCCCCCACCACAAGAGTTTGACATGTGGCATTGGCCCTTGGAGGGTTTAAGGGCTGTTAATAGCTGTTTAAAATGGATTTTGCTGATCAGAAGGGGCCTCGCGTGACGCCAAGGGGGCTAGGTGTCACGCTAAGGTCCCCCTGATCAGCAAACACTTTCCAATGTCTCCATTTCAGTCCCCGTTGTGTATTAAGGCCATTTCCGACATGTTTAAGGCTCGTTAAGCCATTTTCAAGGCCCTAAAATGATGCCTAAACATTGTGGACATGAAACATGCTAAAAAATATCCTGGATGTTGGTTCGTTTGGCCGTACGATCGCGACGTTCGCTTAATTACGACGGAATGCGCATAAGCGCGAAAAACGATCCAAATGGCGTGACGAATGGGTTTTTCTTATGACAAACACTAAAATAAAATATTTTAGTGCTTACATAAATTTTTGGATGTCCGGATGTATTCAGAACGCAAGATATGTGCGAAAGTGCAAACTTATGCACCTTTTGACGCTTTTAGTCCCTGAATGACCCAAAGTTTATTTTAGCACACCGAACCCCTCAAAGCCTATTTCTAAGCTATGTAAAGGATATTTATGGTATGTTTAACTTATGGTCATGTTCCGGAATGTCTGTTACAGTTCAAATTGGCATACTTTCGCAGTTTGTCAACTTTAGTCCCTGTAAGCGATTTAACTCGATTTTGCCATACCAAAGCCTTCAAAACTTATTTCTAAGTTATGTAAAGGTTGTTTAAGGTATGTTAAGTATATTTCACTATTCCGGAATGTTCATTGCATTAAACTGGTTATATTTACGCATCAGTGCGCGTATAACCTTCCAGAAAGCGATTTAGAGCCCGAAATCGAACAAGAATTGATATGTGCAAATGATACACATATTTGTACAAAATCCAAGTATGAAATACAATATTTCATTGGTTTGGTATGTTTTTGATGGTCGCAGTGACCCAGGTGTCACAGTCTCCCCTACTTTAGGAAATTTCGTCCCGAAATTTTATTTAGAGGAAACTTGTGAGAGTTTGAAACATGAAGTTGAAAAGATCGAACAACATTGGTTAGAGTTCTGAACTTCTAGTAACTTTAATAACATCATCCTTGCAATGTAAGAGGGATACTTATATACAAGTATATGAAGCGTCATCGGTGCGTCCACCGTACCTCCATTACATCGTTCTCATTTAGTTATTGTTGTCACTATCGGTTCTTACACATAATAAATCTTACTGGGTTTCTGTGCACTGAATTTCATAATTATGTACGCGTCCATAATTAGACAATTCCTTGCATAGTTCACACAGTCTATTTTATAATGTGTTGGGGAAAACCAAATGAACAAACCTGTGATGAGTGTGACTAGATCACCATAGGGTCCCTTTTATTAAATCAATAAATGATTTTAATAGACAACCAAGGAGTCTTTTCAGCTTTTATCTTCACATGTCATTCTTAACCAGATTTTTGATTCAATCTTTTTTACTAGACCCCTAAAAGGGTCTCTTATGAATCATGGAGTGGTACTATATAATCCAAGGGTCTTAACTATTACATAGAAGCCCATTAAGGATTTAAGGTAGTACCTTTTTGAATATCCTACTACGAATCCCTCATATAAAGATATGAAAAATTCTACGAGGATTTGGATAACGAATATCCAGAGTGTACAAAAACACAAAATGCATAAAAGAAAACACAAGATGCATAAACACATAGTCATATAACCAAAAAATTTTTTTTATCTAGATCTTTAATATGTTAATTTGTTTTGCTAACAGAGCACATGTATTTAAAGCACACTAGGAATCCATCTCGTGGATTTCATTTGGTACTTTAAACATTATCAAGAATCTAACTATAAAGATAGAAAGATTTTTAAAAGAAAAATTCGATTTCGATTATAAGGAACCGAAATGTTCAAATTTAGGTACATAAGGAATCCAATTAAGGACTCTGATTTGAATGATAATCATCCACAAGGGTCTAATTGTGAAGATAAAAAGATCCCATATTGATTTTAGAAGTTGAAGATATTTTGAAACCTTGCACTTAATGTGCTTAGGTCAAAACATGAAGTAAAATGCTTATGAAGTTGAGATGCCAGATATGCCAAGGCGACGTATGAAGCGAAATTTGAAAGTTAAGTCAATGTATGAAGAAAATATTTTTGAAAACTATGCATGGGGTTCTTAAAAAAAATGTGTTCAATGTTTTTGAAACCTTATATATAATACCTTTGAAATCATAAAGTAGGTGTATTAGGTAGGTATATATTTATAAAAAAAATGTTTTAAAATCATGCGAGATGAATTTTGAAATTATGTATAAGGTTTTTGAAAACATGAATGATGCTTTTCGAAATCATGCACTTGATAAGAAAATGTACGGTGTTAATATTATCTTCAGACTATATGAAACATTTTGAACTTATGAAGGTTGTTTTTGAAAACATAGCCAATGTTTTTGAAATAACATAGACAATGCATTAAATTTTTTTTGTTTTCAAACTATATGAAGTGTTTTGAGATCATGAAGATTGTTTTTGAAATACTTGTGCTGTGTATGTTGAAAAATCAAAACGTAATGGGTATGAGATTTGAAAATACCCTTAGTTATCTAACCAAAGATTCAAAGGCACAGATGTGCAGAAGCATGATTACTCATAATGTCACTTTATTTTCTGTACTTTGTTTCTTAGAGTGAAACGAGTACTTAGAATTTTCGAGGGAATCATGAGCGATCATTTGAAAGAGAGAATCACAAGAGTAGTTTGTAAGGAACATAGTTCCTTAATATGGGTATCATAGAGAATTTCCATTTACTCATGTAACTACACTCGTATATCAGAATTGTGAACAATAATTTATTTATAAACAAAACAGATTGTTTCACATTACAAGAAAATAGAAGAACAAAAGCATAAGATAGCAACATCTTCTAGTCAGCCAACCGCTCATCCGTGGGTTGGATTTGCATTAGCAAGCTTTGGGCAATCCCTTAGGAAATGGCCCATCTCGCCACAGTTGTAGCAAGACCCTGGTGAGAAACGAGCTTGAGCAGAGTTGGCTTGTGGTTGGTTTGGACAACCTTGACTTAGGGTTATCCGACAAGCACTTGCTAGGTAACCAATTCACCCACATGATACACACAGACGACACTGTAAGTGAGCTTGGTGATGCCCATTACATTTGTCGCATATTGGTGCCGTTCCCTTGTATGGCTTCTTAGCAGGTGATGTTGCCACCCGGATGGGTCCTGTTTGATTTGGTACTGCTGTAGTTGGGCAAACCCTTGCCGTATGACCTATAAGTCCACAAATTTTGCATTTGCGGCACTTTACACTAGCCTGATGATGAAGGCTACATTGGTTGCACAAGGGTGCAGTTCCATTGTATGGCTTCCTAGCAGGGGGTTGAGCTGGTTGGTTGGGGATGGCTTTACCATTGTGAGCGACCATGGCGAAGTTCTGAGAAGCCTTTCGCTTCTTTGACTTCTTAGGGGATCGTTCATCCATGGTCTTTGATTCCTCGATTGGTTTCTTGGCTGATGGGGCTGTCACTTGGCTAGGTCTTGCCTGTTTGGGTGCAACCGCTGCGGGATTCTTTGAAGCTTTACGTTTCTTTGGTTTTGGTGAAGGCTTGGCTTCCGTCTCCTTTGGTGATTCTTGAGTGGCTTCATTGTTGAGACGAGAGGCTTCATTGTTGAGACGAGACATGGCAATGCCTAAATCCGCAGTCTTCAGAATCACTTCGCCTATTTGGTGGGCAAATTTGGCTGTTTGCTCGGACATTTGACCGTTGCTGATAGGAAGAGACATTCTAGAAGAAAATGAAAGACATTGGAAGAAACAAGTGAAAGGTTATCAGACAATCAAAACAGGATGGCAATTCATAAAAATTGCGATCATTTGTTTGTTACCTAAGGCAAACAAATGAGATGGTGACAAATCAAAGTAAACGGGTCATATTAATGTATCACTGAAGACATGCTCGCCTATAAGTGAACACTCACCCCAAGAGTTCCCAGGTAAGAGTGACTGGTCCGATACTGCGGATTTGTACGAACACTCTAGCCTTTGACAGAAAACTCAGGGTATAGGCATTCACTCTTCCAATTTGCACATGTTCACAAACTTTGACGAGATTTTGAAAAACTTAGAGGGTTCAAAACCTTATAACAGAGGGTTCAAAACCTTACAATAGAGGGTTCAAAACCTAGTAATCAATCATCCTAGAACAGATGATTAGTTTTCAAAGCGGTTTTGAAACTTATGTTCTTGTTGTGGTCGTCGCCTAAGGATAGGTGACGGTATTGTTTTATGACTAAACGCAAGTAAACTCGCGTTAGGGTCCTAGGAAGGTTATAGACTAGGTCAAAGTATTACTAATAACCTAATTCCCTATAACCATGAGCTCTGATACCAACTTTTCTGTCACACCCCGACCACGTAAAACAACAAAACGTGGTGGAAACATCGGGGAGTGTTGTAACAGAATCATTGTTTCATAACACATGGAAATTGAAATATTGTTTTATTGATTAAAAGAGTTACAATGTCTTGATAATCAAAGAAACATAACATAAATAACTAGTCTTGCATCTTTTATTGTCACTAAGGCCCAAGTCCGCCTAAGTGTGTCTTGATAAATCCTATGCATCATATCCTGAAACACATGTGAAAATAGGTACGTCAGCATAAAAATGCCTATGAGATACATAGGTTTTGTGAAAATAGGATTCATGACTTGTAAGTTTAGAAAAAAAGTTGTTTAGCAAAAGTTAGTCATGAACCTTGTAAATTGATTTGTTTTGTAAATCATTTGAAAAACAATAAGTTCAGATGATATGTATAAATAAGAGAATAATTTATGGTTAAATGAATAACCAAGTAAAATGAGTTTGTATATGATAAGTTGTTTGTAAAACAATGTCCTGTGAAAAGTATGTTATTTGTATAAAATGTTATATGTCTTATGTTGAAATGATTCAAATAACGCTACGATATGTAATACCATACAAACACTTATATATAGGAAGTACCAGCGGCGTATCCACCATGCTTGTATCATATTACACATGCCTCGTTACTTAAATCACTTACTCAAACCAAACCAACAAGGTAAAATGTTTATGTATAATCAAATGTCAAAATGTTTATGTGAAAACCATGTCTAATGTCTATGTCCAATGTTTATGTTTAATGTAAATCATGAATTGTGTATGTAAATGTCAAAATGTTTATGTATGGTAAGTGAAATATATCAACTAAACCATATGTAAAATGCACAAAAACAAGGTATTGAAGTAAAACAGGGTTTAAATCAAAGTTATGTTTTGTGAAATAAATGCATGCTATACTGATATAAACATCTATGCGGTATTGTGAAAATTCATACATCCAAGCCTTGCGACAGTCGGATAACCCTTTTAGTAAGGGTTATCAAAAAACGTATTCGGATTCGGTCATTCCTTCCATCCAAACAAACCCGAGATTACAGGAATGGGATTTGTCAAGTTTTATGGTACCACTACCTACTACCGAGCGGCATGATCGGTGTTAATGAATGTACATTGTCCCATTTAAACAAACCAAATGTCATACCAAAATGTAAGCATGTGATGAATAAAATAATGTACTAAGTACGCACACAATGGGCATACATAGCATAAAATGTAATATAAAATAATGTACTAAGTACGCACACAATGGGCATAAATAACATAAAATGTAATGTAAAGTAATGTACTAAGTACGCACACAATGGGCATACATAGCATAAAATGTAATGTAAAATAATGTACCAAGTACGCACACAATGGGCATACATAGCATAAAATGTAATGTAATGTAAAATAATGTACTAAGTACGCACACAATGGGCATACATAGCATAAAATGTAATGTAAAATAATGTACTAAGTACGCACACAATGGGCATACATAGCATAAAATGTAATGTAATGTGAAGTAATGTACTAAGTATGCACACAATGGGCATACATAGCATAAAATGTATTGAAATCATGTACTATAAATGTACTAATAAACATAGCAAGTATATGATGTGAAAACAGGAAAGCATGAAAGTAACAAGTAGGCACATGTGTTTCACCCCAAAAAAGTTTGGAAAACAGTAAAAGAGGGGTCTATGTACTCACTTGAGATTTCTTAGAAGTCCTTGTGTAACAACCAAACAATGCTAGAGATCACGGAAATCAAACGGCACCTAATATAGGTAACTATGTTAATATACCGGACCTAAATCGGAGGATTGGATAGAATGAGGGTTCGTAAACCAAACGAGTATGGAGACTCGTGTAATATGGTTTAACAAAGCCTACATACTACAATGAAACCTAACCTAAGTGCTTACGACCCATTACGACCCGTTTAGGTAGCTTATGCTACTTTAACGCGTCGTTCGCGTAAAACGCGTTCGGAATGCCTAACTAGCCCTATGATAAGTAAAATATGCCTTAATATGTCTAATATTGTTACCAAATCAGTTTAGATACCAAAAGTTATGTTACATATGCTTAAAATGAATTTTGGCGTAAAAAGGGCATTTTGGTCATTTACCTAAGGCATATAAACTACCTATCATACAACTAACTAAACGCCGTGACCATAAGGTATAACCTTGGAAGGTTATTCCCTATATACTATGGTCACCTAATGTGCTTGGTCGGATCCTAATGATCGACCAAACGGGTCGGGTTCGAAAGCATAAGCGATTGTTTAGATCGCTTACCTTACGACCCTATATAAGCACTAAACTAAAAGTGACGAGCTAAGCATGTTAAAACATGCTTAACTAAGTTTAGAAAACAGGTTTGGTATCAAAACAAACGGTTTTGATACCTATAAGTAGTTTGGTTACAAAATACGCATTAACACGCATTTTGGCCGAAACTACGACTCGTCACTGAGCCAAGATAACGTGGTAATCAGTAGGTATAGTCACTAGGGACTATAACCATCGTGATCACGCTCACGTTATGAAGTTCAAACGAACTTCGCATCGACCATAAACTGGTCAATGCAGAAAGTCAAACATAGTTCGACTTTCGGACTAGAAAAGCGATAAAAGAACGAAGGAACACTTACAAAGGGTCCCCGCTAGTAAATCTTGATCGAGTAGCTCAGGTATGAAGTGATTTGCTTCAACTTAGAGCACTTTTGATCAGATTTGTGAGGAATGAGTGAAGTTGAGGTGGGTATTTATAGTAAATGGACAACCGTTAGGATCGTTCCTCGAATAACGTGATCGAATCTCATCCGTACATGTGTTGGAATGTTGTGGTAGCTCATTTTGCCCCCACCACAAGAGTTTGACATGTGGCATTGGCCCTTGGAGGGTTTAAGGGCTGTTAATAGCTGTTTAAAATGGATTTTTCTGATCAGAAGGGGCCTCGCGTGACGCCAAGGGGGCTAGGTGTCACGCTAAGGTCCCCCTGATCAGCAAACACTTTCTAGTGTCTCCATTTCAGTCCCCGTTGTGTATTAAGGCCATTTCCGACATGTTTAAGGCTCGTTAAGCCATTTTCAAGGCCCTAAAATGATGCCTAAACATTGTGGACATGAAACATGCTCAAAAATATCCCGGATGTCGGTTCGTTTTGCCGTACGATCGCGACGTTCGCTTAATTACGACGGAATGCGCATAAGCGCGAAAAACGATCCAAATGGCGTGACGAATGGGTTTTTCTTATGCCAAACACTAAAATAAAATATTTTAGTGCTTACATAAATTTTTGGATGTCCGGATGTATTCAGAACGCAAGATATGCGCGAAAGTGCAAACTTATGCACCTTTTGACGCTTTTAGTCCCTGAATGACCCAAAGTTTATTTTAGCACACCGAACCCCTCAAAGCCTATTTCTAAGCTATGTAAAGGATATTTATGGTATGTTTAACTTATGGTCATGTTCCGGAATGTCTGTTACAGTTCAAATTGGCATACTTTCGCAGTTTGTCAACTTTAGTCCCTGTAAGCGATTTAACTCGATTTTGCCATACCAAAGCCTTCAAAACTTATTTCTAAGTTATGTAAAGGTTGTTTAAGGTATGTTAAGTATATTTCACTATTCCGGAATGTTCGTTGCATTAAACTGGTTATATTTACGCATCAGTGCGCGTATAACCTTCCAGAAAGCGATTTAGAGCCCGAAATCGAACAAGAATTGATATGTGCAAATGATACACATATTTGTACAAAATCCAAGTATGAAATAAAATATTTCATTGGTTTGGTATTTTTTTGATGGTCGCAGTGACCCAGGTGTCACATTTTTGGCCAACTCTAATCCTGCAATTAAAGCCTCATATTCTGCCTCATTATTAGTGGCAGGAAATTCACACCTAATAGCCTGGGGTAATATTTCCCCCTGTGGAGATTTTAGTAGTATACCTAAACCTACACCTCTCACGTTAGATGCACCATCAGTATACAATGTCTAGCATTCTAAATTTTCTCCTAGCTGTTGTACTTCTAAATCTACTTCGTTTTGAATATCACTACTGAAATCAGCCACAAAGTCAACTAAAGCCTGAGACTTTATGGCATTCCTAGGCTCATATACTAAATCATAAGCACTTAATATTACTGACCATTTAGCCATCCTACCCGACATCTCGGGTTTCCTAAGCACATTTTTAACAGGATAATTGGTTCTAACATGAATCCTATGCGTCTCAAAATAATGTCTAAGTTTGGTTGATGCCATAACTAGGGCTAATATCAACTTTTCTAAATGAGAATATCTAGTTTTTGCATCTAACAAACTTTTACTAACATAATAGACAGGATATTACTGACCTTCATGGTCCTTTATAAGAACGGCACTTACAGCATTCCCCGATACAGCGAGGTATAGGGATAGTGGTTCACCATTTTCAGGCTTCATCAATAGAGGTGTAGTTGAGAGATATCGCTTCAAATCCTGCAAGGCTGCTTCATGCTTTGCTTCCCATTCAAACTTCTTATTCTTCTTGAGGATATCATAGAATTCCTTGCATTTTTCCGAGGATCTTGAAATAAATCTGTTCAATGCTGCTACTCGGCCTGTTAACCGTTGAACATCCTTCATATTCGAAGGTGATTTTATATCCAGGATAGCTCTAATCTACTTCGGGCTTGCCTCTATGCCCCTTTTCGTCACCATATATCCTAGAAACTTCCCTGCCCCCACTCCGAAATGGCACTTAGCAGGATTCAGTTTCATGTTATATTGATCCAGGATATCAAATGCTCCCTTGATATCCTGGAGGTGATCCTCAGCCTTTTTAGATTTCACCACCATATCGTCAATATATACCTCCATGGTGTCCCCCAGCTTATCTTTGAACATCATGTTCACCAATCTCTGGTATGTTGCACCTGCATTTTTCAAACCGAAAGGCATAGCAGTATAGCAATAAATACCTGTCGGTGTCATGAAGGCCGTATCCTCCTGATCCGAAGGCTCCATTTGAATCTGCTGAAATCCTTAGGATGCGTCCATGAATGTTAACATCTCATGCCCGGCAGTAGCATCCACCATTGCATCAATATGAGGAAGAGGAAACGGGTCTTTAGGAGAAGCCTTATTCAAGTCCGTGTAATCTACACAGACTCTCCATTTCCCATTTTTCTTCTGTACTATGACTACATTTGCTAGCCATCTTGGAAACTTGACCTCCCTGATCATTTTGGACTTCAACAATCTTTCAACTTCCTCCTGGATAATTGCATTTCGTTCAGGAGCAAACTTCCTTCTCTTTTGTTGTATAGGCTTGAACAACCTGTCAATTCCAAGCTTGTGAGTAATAATGTCTTTGGATATACCTGTCATATCCTCATGCTTCCATGCAAATGTTGACATCCTGTACTTCAAAAATTTAGTTAATTGTTCTTCAATATCTTGAGGGATATTGATTCCTACGAGCACCGAGATATCAGGATTATCCTGATCCAGGATAACTTTCTTCACATCCTGCACTGAAGCCTCCAAGGTATCCCGGGCCCGCATCTTTAATTGCTATGCTGGATTAGGCTTGGTTGAGGATTTCATTGAGGATGAGTAGCATTCCTTCGCCTCCTACTGATCACTATCAACTTTGACGACCCCCCCAAGGGGTTGGAATCTTGATGCATTGGTGATAAGTCGAAGGCACATCCTTCATGTCATGGATCCATGGCCTGCCTAGTATGTTGTTATAGCAGGATAAGGAGTCCATCACACAGAAGCGTTGTATCGAGTTGACCCCTTTAACATATACTGGTAACTTTATGTCTCCTACGGTATTTCTAGCTTCTCCACTGAAACCAACGAGCACAGTTGACTTCGAAGTAATGTCCATCGGAGATACATTCATCCTTTTCAATGTTTCCAGCTGAATTATATTGACAGAACTACCGTTGTCCACCAATATCCTGCGTACAAAATGGTTAGCCACATATAATGTTATTACCAAAGCATCATGGTGAGGATCCTGAACAGTATCCCTGTCATCACTATCGAAAGTGATCACTTTATCAGTTGTGAGGGTAGTCATCCTGATTGGTTTGTCTCCCCTTTCAGTCTTAGCTTCCTTTACATGTCTCTTGGCCACCGAATACGAAGTCCCACAAATGTCGGATCCTCCTGAAATAAAGTTAATTATTTTGGCATCTGCTGGGGGTGATGCTGCTCGTTCAGGATCCTTCTCAGGATCCTGCCCTTTATTCTTCTTTCTTCCCAGCAAATCCTTCAAATACCCTTTGCTTAACAGGTAACTTATTTCTTTCCTTAAAGCAATGCAATCCTCGGTCACATGTCCGAAGTCTTCATGGAAAGCACACCATTTGGATTTATCCTTCCAATCAGCTTTCTGCTGGTTCTTTCGGGGCCACCTAGCTTTGTCTCCTAAACCCTGCATAGCATACATTAACTCAGGTATATTAACAGAAAAGCAGTATTCAGATAAGTCAGGATATTCTTCAGGATCCTCGTCTTCAACAGCATTCGCTTTCTTGTTATCATTTCTACCATATGGCTTGGAGCGATATGGTTTATACGAGGATTCTGATTTCCTGTTGGTTGATTCGTAGGTTGAGGTAGAATTCATCCTCTCTTAAATCTTTTTGTCATCTTCTAAGCGGATATATCTTAAAGCCCTGTTACGAGGTTCGTCGAGATTCCTGCAGGGATTCATTACAAGATCCTGATAAAACTGAGAATCCTTTTGTAAACCCATCTTAAAAGCCTGCACAGCTGTTGCAACATCAAGATGTGGGATATCCAAGGATTCTCGACTAAACTTGTTCACATAATCCCTCAAGGATTCCTGAGGTCCTTGAGTTATCCTGTAAAGATCACTGGTTAGTTTCTCAAAACTCCGACTGCAAGAAAATTGACTGTTAAATAAATTAACCAAATGAGCAAACGAAGTAATTGAGTGAGGAGGAACATTTAACAGCCATTTTAAGGCTGATCCTGTCAAGGTAGAACCGAATCCCTTGCATATGCATGCTTCCTTGAGATCTGGAGGGATAGGATTGATTTCCATCCTTTCCCTATACTAGGCAATATGCTCTTCAGGATCTGTAGTCCCGTCATACAGTTTCATGTTGGGGGTCTGAAATATTTTTGGGATTTCAGCATCACAGATAGGATATACAAAGCGGGATATCCTGTGGCTGTCTTGAGATACTTCCAGAATTGGCTGGACCACTCCAGGTACACTGGATATCATGTCCTTCAATTTCTGAAGCTCCCTAGTAAATGTTGACGTCATACCTACATCCTGCAAAGATCCATTGTTGTTAGTAGCAAGAATATTATTATTTGACACGTTACCGGTCTGAGGATTTTGTCCATATCCTGAAACATATCCTGAGCTCCTCACAGTTGACATCCTGACCAAGGAGGGTATCTCAGGGGTATGATTCTGAGAATGGCTTGGGACGATGTTCCCCCGGTTATCCTCGGTGTAAACTGCAGAACTGAAGTTCAAAGCCCTGGGCTGTATAGGAGTGACAGTTTCTTCAGCAGGTCTACTCGAGCTAGCTTTTAAGAGTTGTATTTCTCTTAACAGCATTTGGTTAGTTTCCTGTTGCAGCCTCATTTGTTCCTGCACACTTCCAAATAAAGTTAGAATTTCATCATTAGAGGCTAAAACGGGAGCAGATCCCTGAACACTCCGAGTAGGGATAATATCCTGAGGTTGTGAAGAAACTGGCATCTTTGGAGGAGGTGGTGGAAGCACCGAACCGGTAATAGCAGAAGTCGTAGCGGACATAGTGGAGGAGCTCATGTTTGATCTCGAGGCCATTGAAAACAAGTTAGAAAAAAGTTTTGACAAACGAAAACCGAATAATGATTTTACTAAAGTTTTTAGCAAAAATAGCACCACTTGCCCCACGGTGGGCGCCAAATTGTTTTGGTCAAAAATTACCGAAGCAATTAAGTGATCAAATTAGTTAAGTGAGGTAGTGTGCTTTAAAGTGTGTCGAAAATATGTTATTCAAGTTATTTGCAAGAACAGTTTCAGGATACGGCTCAGGATATAGAGTTGTATCTTTGATCAAACGATGAGCAAAAATGTAAAGGGTGACACAGGATGTACGAGGAAAGCCCTTGATCACTTTAGATCGCCGGCACAAAACCTCGGGAGCTGACAATCGCAGCTGCCTTGTTCTTCTATTACCTCAAATATCAGGATACAATGCAGGATGTGGTGCGGATCAACTAGGTGTTACAGAGTAATTTGAATACAAGTGTTTGTGTGTAGTGTTTGCAGTGAGCTAGAGAGCAAAAGTGTTCGAATGTGTGTGTATGAGTTGCGTGCCTGAATTTGATCCGCCCCCATCTATTTATAGTAAAAGAAGTGTAACAAACTATCCTAATAAACCAGGATCCGGCGAATATTCTCCACTCGAACGTTGTAGACCTGGTCTTTCGGGTTCAACGTCTCTCACATAAAAGATACGCCCGAGTCTTGAGGAGAAGAAGTCCATCTGACCGTTAGTAACCCACAGCCTCTAACCTGCACGTGGTTAATTCAATTAACCTCAGGATATCGCCCAGGATGTTAGCAATATCCCAGTCCAGTATCCTGGTCACAAATAAACAATTAAAAGCAGGATATTAGTCAAGATATGTACGCTCAGAAAATAACCTATAACATTGGATATCAAATCACCTTCCAACATGAAAGATGTACAAAGACTGACGGGGCGAGTAGCGGCACTAAACAGATTTATCTCAAGATCCTCAGAAAAATGTAAAGAATTCTACGATATCCTGAAGAAGAAGAAGAATAAGAGGTTTGAGTGGGGAGAAAAGCATGAAGCAGCCTTACAGGAATTAAAGCAATATCTTTCAACCGTACCTCTGATGATGAAGCCCGAGGATGGTGAACCATTATCCCTGTATCTTGCAGTATCAGGGAATGCAGTAAGTGCTGTTTCTGTTAAGGATCACGAAGGTCAGCAGTATCCTGTCTATTATGTTAGTAAATGTTTATTAGATGCTGAAACTAGATATTCTCATTTAGAAAAATTAATACTGGCTCTAGTTATGGAATCGACAAAGCTTAGACATTATTTTGAGACACATAGGATTCATGTTAAAACTAATTATCCTGTTAAAAATGTGCTTAGGAAACCTGAGATGTCAGGTAGAATGGCTAAATGGTCAGTAAAATTAAGTGCCTATGATTTAATATATGAACCTAGAAATGCCATAAAGTCTCAGGCCTTAGCTGACTTTGTGGCTGATTTCAGTAGTGATATTCAAAATGAAGTAGACCTAGAAGTGCAACAACTAGGAGAAAATATAGAATCTTGGACACTGTATACTGATGGTGCATCTAATGTAAGAGGTGTAGGTTTGGGTATACTACTAAAATCGCCACAGGGGGACATATTACCCCAGGCTATTAAATGTGAATTTCCTGCCACTAACAATGAAGCAGAATATGAAGCTCTGATAGCAGGATTAGAATTAGCTAAAAATATGAATATTAGATATTTACAAGTATATGTTGATTCCCTGTTGGTTACTAACCATTTCAATGGATCTTATGCAGTAAAAGGCAAAAAGTTAGTTGAATATCTTGAAATTGTTAAAAAATTAGCAGGATATTTCGAAATTTTTGTACTTGAACAGGTACCAAGAGAAAAGAATGCTGAAGCTGACGCTCTAGCAAACTTAGGATCTACTGTCAGGATACCGGAGGGAACTCAGATACCAATAGTGCACATCTTGTATCCTGCAATGGAACATTTCAAATCTCAGGATAAAGAAGTAGCATGTATCCAGGATCCTGGTGATAGATATCCTGAGAAGGATCCTGAATCCTGGATGACTCCAATTGTGAAGTATCTTCAAGAAGGAGATATCCCAAAGGATGCAAATCCTAAGGCTTTTAGGATGAAGGTATCTCGTTTTACTATTATAAATAATATTTTGTATAAGAAATCCCTTGAAGGTCCGTACCTAAGGTGCTTGGAAGATCCTGAAACCAAGGAGGTACTTCAGGATATACACGAAGGAGACTGTGGCAACCATACTGGGGGCAGATCTCTATTCTCGAAGGTGTTGTGAACAGGATATTACTGGCCGACCATGAGAAAGGATGCCGCGGGAGTATGCTCGGAAATGCGATGCATGTCAAAGACACGACAACATCCTGCATCAGCCTGCAGAACCATTATATCCTATCATATCCCCTTGGCCGTTTATGAAATGGGGAATGGACATAGTGGGAAAACTTCCAAAGGCTCCAGGAGGAAAGGTTTTTATGCTGGCAATGACAGATTATTTCTCCAAGTAAGTCGAAGCCGAGGCCTTTGTTCCAGTCAGGGATCAAGAAGTGGTATCCTTCATAAAGAGGAATATCCTGACCAGATTTGGGGTACCAGCTGAGATAGTTTGTGACAATGGCTCTCAGTTCATCAGCAAAAGAACTACTGATTTTTGCAAAAGTTGGGGAATTAAAATGATCACAACTACACCGGTACATCCTCAAGCAAATGGACAAGCAGAATCCTCAAACAAGATAATTGTCAACAATTTGAAGAAAAGACTTGGAGCTAAGAAGGGAATATGGGCAGAAGAACTACCATTTGTCCTATGGGCTGACAGGACAACTGTGAAGAATGCTACTGGGCAAACCCCATTTTCCTTAGTATTTGGAGCAGAGCCAGTAATCCCGACAGAGATGGTGATACCGACAGCAAGATCCGACCTCTGGGATCCTGAGAAGAATCCTGAAGCCCTATGTCAAGAATTGGATACTATTGATGAGACAAGGGATGAGGCAAAGTTGAGAATGGCAGCATATCAACAGAGGATATCCAGAGCATATAACAAGAATCTAAGGACTAGAAAGTTTCAAGTTGGAGATTGGGTACTAAGGAAGGCTTTTCAGAATACTATTAATCCTGCTGATGGAAAGTTAGCTCCAAAGTTGGAAGGACCTTATGAGATTGAATCGGAATCCGGAAAAGGAGCATACCGGCTCAAGAATATGGAAGGGGATATGCTACCAAGATCCTGGAATGCTATACACCTGAAGCTCTATTTCAAGTGAGTTTAGAATTTAATTTCTAACTCAGAATGGTATGAATTCTATATCTTTTAATATATTTGAGATTATTTATTCTTTTGAAACCAATACTGACTTAAGCATCGGAGGGGTGTTAGCCAAGCTAACACCCACCTTAGTTTAACGGTGTTTTGCAGAATATGCTTAAGGATGTTACTCCAGAATATACACTCAGGATACTTCGAAAGATTAGAGGATTGGCCCCCTCTCTCACGTTTAAGGGATCCTGATCCCTTCTTAGGTTTAAAGGTATTCACCTTTCTCACGAACTGGGTTTAAACACCCCGCGTGGAGCGCAAGTTATCCAGGGATAGTTCAAGGTGGCGGGACCAGATCATGTAAAAGTGGCTGACAATTTCGTTACCGTTGGCTATACCCTGGATCCTTAAGGTATATGAGGATTGATCACCCTCTCTCCCGAAAGGGTATTTTCATACTCTCTAAGGTTTAAAGGTTTTCACCTTTCTAAGTCTTGGAGTTTATACACTCCCGCTTGTAGCGCAGGAAAATTTAGGATTTTCCCCAGGATGGTAAGGGTTTATTCCCAGTATATTAAGGGTTTATCCCCAGTGAAACTAAACTTTTTGACAAAGTTCCAAGGATATGACAAACTACAATTGTGTTTACACACGTTCTTCTGTTGGTGAAAAGTCACGAAGTTTAATCACTAAGTGAAGAGATACTCAAGTGTGTCATATATTGATGCAATATCCTGCACAGACAGGGGACATCCATGCCGGAGACATTGCAAAGGATTCAAAGGTTGAGGATAGAAATTATAGCCTAAGTGTTTCTGGTATGATTTATTATTTTTTCCAGTCTTGAAAACCTTATCTAAATGATCTAAGTTTTCTAAAAAGTCATATTCAACCAAGTTTTGTCTAACATTTTGAAGACAAAAGTATTGAACATTTCATCAGTATCCTGACCAGGATATTTGATCAGGATATTCAAAACATACCTTTCAAAATAAAAACAAAACAACAACAAATAAGGCTAAAAGGTTAGTTTATTGTTAATGGATTGTATTCTTGGTTTCATCTCAAAAAAGAGACCCATCCACCAAGAACACAATTAAGTTTTTAAAGCATATTTACATAAATAGTTGAAGGTTTCATCCTGAAAACATAGGATCCTTCCACCTTCAACTGTCAAAATATTCTACTTGCAGGAAATTAAAATTGTTCTAAGTGCAGGACGACCGGATGATTTAGACCCTACAAAATACAGGTATCATTAAAGACAAACTAACCAGGATTCAGGTTCAGTATATGTGTACGGGATACAGGATCTGGATATTTACCTTATTAGGGAAGGAGGTCATGGGCTCGATAGATTCCATGAAGCCAAGGTCACCATAAGAGAAACCTTCAGCAGCAGCAACATATGGCTCCTTTTTCACCAGGACTGGCTTGGGATAGCTGTCAAGCTTCTCAAGATCGAAGAAAACATATATCCTTACCAGACATGTTGGAATGACTAAAAAATATATCCGTTGGAATCAGGATATCCAACAGTTATATTTTTGGGGACAATTTTTATGGGTGAAATTCTGAGCCCATATCCTGACTTTGTATCTTGATTTTTTATTAGTTGTATTTGATCAGGATACCGGATCAGGATACCGGATCAGGATACCGGACCAGGATATTGGTAACATCCTGAGGCAGTATCCTGACTATTACTAACAATTTGCTTGTAAACGTTGGCTACAAGGGACTAACGTTCATGAAGACCAAGTCATCCTGAAGACCCGCTCAAATTGGTTAGGATAAGGACGTTGATGGCGGAAAAATAGCTCTTGTAATGGTCAGCATTGAAAATTGGCATGTTTTATGGGAAGTTACGAACACTGGTCAAAGATATTAATGTTGTAACGGTTATGGAAGCTTAAATCCCAGAGTTATAGTTAGTAAGCGCGTGGAAAACGAGTTGAAACAGCCTTGCAACGTTCAGAAAGGAAATAATCTCAGTATCCCGGAGTTTTAGCATAATATCCCGGATTTTTAGCATAATTAGTTAATTCTTATAACTATATAAAGGAGATGCCAGATCCATAGTTCACACACTCGAATTCACCTACTCATTCACTCTCTTTTCTAGCAGCAATCACGCACTAACACTCATCACTTACAATCATTATACCACTTAGTAGCGATCTGAGCATTATCCTGCACTGTATCCTGGTTATTCAAGCAATAAGAAGAACAAGGCAGCCGACGATTGTCAGCTCCCGAGGTTTTATGCCGGAGATCTAGATTGATCAAGGGCTTTCCTCGTACATCACGTGTCAACCTTTACATTTTTTCTCATTGTTTGATTGTAGATACAGCTCGATATCCTGAGCCGTATCCTGTTAATTGTTTTCGCAAACTAACAAACCAACATATTTTTCACAAAGTATTACTAGCACACTACCTCACAAAACTAATTTGATCACTTAATTGCTTAGGTAATTTTTGACCAAAACAGTTGACCATCCTGATGTTTGAAAGTTTGCCATATTTAGAGAAAAAGAAGATGAGCAAATGATCTTTTGAAAATGATTTATTCAATCTGCTCTGATACCAATTGTTGGTCCTAGTCTGGACTTAAAAACTTCTTTTCACGTAATATGGCAAGTGATTTCAACAAATATGAAAATTGTGTGCAGAAATAGAAATCAGACTTTCAAGAAACAAGACCTACAGAATTTTCAAGTTTTTCTTGTATGTATTGAATGCTTGGCTTAACTCATTGTCCTTTGCTTGATGAGCCTTCTATTTATAGAAGGCCTGGTTACATGAATAAACATTTTGTTAGTGCAGTTGTTTGTCGACTTCGTCTTAGTTCCAGTCTCCTATTGTGAAAGAGCCTGAAGACTGCATTTTATATCGAGTCTCAGTCTCGTTACGGTTTTGATAGAGACATGATGTCATCTTTCACAATGATGACATCATGAATATGACATCATCATTGGAACCCAATATATAAATCAGATTCAAAGTTCACGTGAAAGATGCTCACTAGAAGACAAAAGAGAATGCATGTGTGTAATATATTTGTGTTTAGTGAGCTGATTTCGCTCATAGGGCATTAGATAGGGGTTTCGCTTATGTGGTCATTGGTGATTTCGCTTTTCTGGTCATGTTCATTGGAGCGATATCTCAGACACTACATATAGTGTCACATAGGCGAAATCATTAAGCTAGTTCTTGTATTCCATGCCGAAGCTCTGCCGGTGTGAAGATCGATTGTAAACAACGTCTAATCAATACAATCAGTGAATTAAGTGAAGATCAAGCTGTTACTAAGTGTATTTCTTGTTTTCTGCACCTGAAATAGATCAAAACTTCTCTAAACGACTCATTCGGATCAGTCGAACGATCCTACAATTGGTATCAGAGCCAGTTGGAGAAGATTTGCAGATTACAGCATTAATTCATTGAGATTTCTATCTTCTACACCTTCTTTCTTCATCAGAACGAGATTTAACGGTCGGAATCCGCTCAAAATTTCACAGATTGTAGATAATTGAACATAAACAAATCCATGAAAGTTTGACACTTAAATACGGTTTAAAATGGAGCATTTTACCCTCCGATCAGGTTTCGCTTATTTGGACACTTTGGGATTTCGCTTATAGTACAATCCTATTTCGCTCTTGTGATCATCAGGGTTTCGCTCCAAAGGACCTCCCAAGTGACCTATTTCGCTCATTAGGACATCCAAGAGACATAATTTCTCTCATATGACACTTTAGATTTCGCTCATAGTGACCTATTTCGCTCATATGGACACCTTCCGCTCATAGTTACCAAAGTCTGATTCAGCTCCAAAACTTTGACGTGTGAACTGTTTGAAAGTGCATTGAGTTGTGTGATTTAATATGTTTTTGTGTCAGTGCATGTGATGTTTTCATTTAGGGTCTCGTAAATTTGAAGTTCAGATTGCTTGGTTTGATAAAACTTGTCAGTTACTGAATTGTGAAGAGTAATTGTTGTCTGTTGAATATTATCTTGAAAATATAAGTTCACGTGATTAGTCAGGCACATGTGAATCATAACAAATTGTCGGTTTAAGTGGCTATCTGCATGATGATATCGGTTTGCATGTGATGATTGTCAGATAGCATGTGACTTGGGATAGATTTTATTTTGTGTCTCAATCAAGTTTAAATCGTAATTGAAATTGACGGCTCAAGGTTCATTATCATTCTCGGCCCAATCAACATTTTCTTGTAGTGGGTCAGGTTGTTGAATTTTAATTGTTGAAGTATTAAAGTGCGGCCCAACAGAAGTGAATTGTTTGTCTAAATTTCACTCGTCCAAGTCTTCGACACGAGTTCTAGATCGATTTAAACGACACACACATTCATATATTCAATTTGTTTAAACTGATCGTTTGTTTGTTTGTTTCAGGTATTCCGCTTGAAAGACAGGTTGCTATTCCGCTTGAATCTGATTGTTAGGCTATTCTGCTTGAACTACAAGAATCATGGATATAAATTTCTTTAATATGACTAGTGAAACAGTTAATAGAATAAATGTATTAAAGAAAGAATTTGATTTGTTTTCAGGTTGTCCAGGAGAAAATACAAAGAGTATCATTGAGAGGTATAGGCATCTTGTTCGCTCAATGTCTGAGAAGGGTATTCAGAAAAATCCAAATGAATGGGTTGAGAAATTAGCCAATGCCACACCTCAACAAGAGTGGGGTACATATCTTTTGGATTTAAAAAGAACTGGAGAATACTCTAGATTGACAATTTGTCAATTCATTAAGAAACTTGAAGAACAGAGGGAGAGGAATGCTGAGAAGAAGAAAAGTCAAAGTGGAAAATCAATATTAAAGAAGAGCAAGAGTAAAGGTGTCCAAGTGGGAGAGGAACATACTGAAGAAATTTTAGTTTTGAAAGACGAGAAGAAAGCTAATAAGAAACATATTTTTGATTTGCAGGAAAATTGTGAGAGGTTGAAATCTGAAAATGACAAGCTGTTAAATGATTTGAACAGTTTGACATTAGAAAACAAGGTTTTGAAAGAGAAAGAACAAGATTTTGAAAGCAAAAAGAAATCTTCAGAAAATGAAGATTTCTGGATAAAGTTAGAGAACACGAATTTAAAAGCAAATGAAACAAAATTTCAAGAACGGTTAAAAGTTTTGGAAAATGAAAAATCTGTTCTTGAAAACATGAAGAATGAAAATGAAAAATCAATCAAGTCTCATCTTGAAAGAATATCTCAGCTTGAAAACGAAGCTGAGAATTCAAGAAACAAGATTGATGAACTTGAAAAGAAATTGAAAGGTTTTGTGACTTCATCAGATAGTTTGAATTTTCCCTGTCCAAAACCGATCAATTCTGTTCCAATAAGTGACAATGTCACAAACTTTGACAATGTCAAAGTTGAAGACTATGATGAGAAATCTGATGATGAAAATGAAAATATTGAAAAACAAAAAATTTTTTTGAAATTAAAAGAAAATTTTCAAAAAACTGTTCTACAATCAACTGAAAAAGGTGAATTCTCTAAGCAAAAACCTTTGAAGAAGAAAGCAGAATCGAAACAAAAACAAAAGGGTAAAAATTTGAAAAACGTTCAAAAAGAAAATAACAGCTCATCAGATCGATCAACCAATAAAAATAAAAAATTACAAAAAATAAAAAATGATAATTCAAAAATTGTTGGCAATAAGTGGTGCAGGTTGGACCAAATTGCTCAAAAGTCAAATCCAGCAAACATGAGGAAGGAATATCACCAAGCCAAACAATGCTATGATCTGAGCATTTGGTGTGAAAGTGGTGATTGGTATGATAACAGAGTGTGTTACCAATGCGGTTATCAAGGACACATTGCTGTTAACTGCCAGAATTGGAGCTATGAGACGAGAAGATGCTATAATTGTCAAATCAAAGGTCACATTGCCAGAGATTGCCCAAGGAGATCAAATGAAAGATTGAGGGCTAATTCTCAGAAATTGGCAAAGATTCCAATCAACGTCAAGCCCAAACAACAAAAGGTTCAAGAACCTAAAGTTCAGGAAATGAAAGTGAAGCTTTCTCAAGGGCAAAAAGACAGACTGAGAAAGAAGAGGAAGAAGGCGAGAGAGTATCTGGAGAAGATATTGTCCTCGGGTTCATCTGAGAGTTCTGATGAATCGACTCTCTCGATTGCAAAGTCAAGCAAGACGAATTCATCAGATACAAATCTGAGGACGAAATAAAAAAAGAAGAAGAAGAAAATGGTCGGCGATGAATCTGACGTGTCGAAGTCAGACAAGCCACCTTCAGGCGATGAATCTGACAGATCAAAGTCAGACAAGCCATGTGCAGGCAATGATTCTGGTACGGTAAATCCAGAAGAGCCGGTAGTTGAGGTAAAAACTGAGAATTCAGGTTTAACAATGGATGATGTAAATTTTCCACCATTGTTGAACAAGAATTCAAAATCACCCAAGGACAGTCAGGCTTGGGTGAAATTGTTCAAATGAAAAACCTGACTTGCCTGAGTTCCCAGGTTGGTAAGCGTGGAACATGAATCGGTACATTTCTTGAGAAATTTCACTCTGGTGATTTTTCGCCTTACATGTGGTAAATCAGGGACATTAAGTTGTACTTGATTTTCTACAAATGATGTTTGAGAATTAAAACTGAATTTGTAAAATTTGTCATGTGTATGAAGAAAACAATGTGATGAAGTGACCCCGAACCTACAAATGATTGGTAAACAAACTAATTTTTCCGGAAAAACCATTTTGATTAAAACAAACTTAAGTGTTTTGAAATCATAATGGGAAAATAGTTTGTTGTGAGGGGGAGTTCTGATTGTTTATGCCAAGTGGATGGAGAATTGAAGTGATTCTCATCAAGTTGTCAAGTTTGTACAGTTTGTTTCAAATTTTCCTAGAAAATCAAAATTGAAACATATTTTGATTTTAGGGGGAGAAAAATTTTAAAAAAAATTAGAAAATTTGAAAATGTCAAAAACATGGAAAAATGGAAAAATGAGTTTTGTTGTAAAAAGAGGAAATGATAGTAGATCAGTTGGAATGTCACAGCATGCTAAAGAAATGGAGAGATAAAATGTGATAAGCGGTCTTACTAAAGATGTGACGGTAGGCTCAGCTAGACTAGTAGATTTGCGATAACGATACAAACTTAAATGAAAAAGCCTAGTTCTAGTGGGAAACATGGTCAAAAGCATAGTACTTAGTTTTGTCCTTCTTGATTGTGTGCCTACTCAGTAATCGCTGATTGTCGAAAGACATAAAACTGGTTAAGTTTGTGAACTTTCACAACTTTGCTGAAAAATCACTGTGATTGTGCATTTCATTTTGCAAAGACTTAAACTTGTTTTATTTCTTTATTTTGTTTAAGCATCGGACATCCTCTGCGTATACGTGAGTATCGACCTGGATGTTGTTGCCTAAACGTTCTGCTTTATTTTCTTTGGTGTTTCGTTTAAGCTTTGGATCACCTTTGCGTATACGGAAGTATCGACCTGGTGGTTAAAGCCTAAACAACTTCAACTTATTTTTATTTTCTTATTTTGTTTAAACATTGGACTTTCTCTGCGTATACGGAAGTATCGACCTGATTGTTAATGTTTAAACATTCTGCTTTGTTTTTCGCACAAATCACAGTTGATAAAAGTTTAAAGGCATTACTTGAGTTAGTGTATTGCATGATGAGGGGATATGCTGAGATCGTGGGGTCCATAAGAATTTAGTGCTATCTAAATATATCTAACGTATCGGTAAGCATTTCGAAAGTTTTTAGATTGAGTTTAAGTGGACAACAATATCGTCAATCTACGTGAATCATTTAGAACTTAAAATGTTTAAAGCTTAACGGTGCTAGTGATTGGTCACAAAAACTGATATGATCCTCTTTTGCAAACTCACAAAAATAGTGTCTGTATATATTTCTTTACTGCATTGTATTTCTTTGTTATCAAAAACCCAAAAAGATTTTAGTGTGTTTTAGCATAATTTTTTGAAAATTCAAAATGATTTTCGACAACTGATGTTGATGAGCTGATTTTCAAAATTTCAAGTGCTAAACAAGATGAACTGGTTTGGGAGTGTGTGTATTGAATTGAAAATTTTTGATTTAAGAAAGAAATTAAGTTTAGTTAATCAGGGTCATTAATTTGAACTTGAGGTAACTATTTCCAGTAAGTTTTTCTTATTGTTTTAAGTAAAAACTTATGTTTTTGATGAGAAAATTTGTGCAGGAGATGAACTGAACTGAATTAAAGCCAGGATGTGATCTCAAGGTGATAATTAATTCCAGACGGCGATCCCAGCATGATGAAAGGGGGAGTTTGACGAGGTTAGAGCCAAAGATAAGATCCTGGTACATGCTATGAAAGAAAAGAGATCGATCAAGATTGAAGAGTCGTTATGATGAAGACTCTCACTGAAGATTCCATCAACATTCAAGGGGGAGTCTGTTAGTGCAGTTGTCTGTCGACTTCATCTTAGTTCGAGTCTCAGATTGTGAAAGAGCCTGAAGACTGCATTTTATATCGAGTCTCAGTCTCGTTACGGTTTTGATCAAGACATGATGTTATCTTTCACAATGATGACATCATGAATATGACATCATCATTGGAACTCAATATATAAATCAGAGTCAAAGTTCACGTGAAAGATGCTCACTAGAAGACAAAAGAGAATGCATGTGTGTAATATATTTGTGTTTAGTGAGCTGATTTCGCTCATAGGGCATTAGATAGGGGTTTCGCTTATGTGCTCATTGGTGATTTAGCTTTTCTGGTCATGTTTATTGGAGCGAAATCTCAGACACTATATATAGTGTCACATAGGCGAAATCATTAAGCTAGTTCTTGTATTCCATGCCGAAGCTCTGCCGGTGTGAAGATCGATTGTAAACAACGTCTAATCAATACAATCAGTGAATTAAGTGAAGATCAAGCTGTTACTAAGTCTATTTCTTGTTTTCCGCACCTGAAATAGATCAAAACTTCTCTAAACGACTCATTCGGATCAGTCGAACGATCCTACACATTTGTTTATTCATGTATATGTCCTGTAAAAAGTAGCTTCTTAACATATTCATTGAATCCATTTGTCAAGTTGCCTTTGTCATCATGAGATCCAATAATATCAAGTTGATTCGGTTATTGTGGCAAGTTCCAACTTGTTCAGACAAGTGGGGTTATATCAGAATTTCTGATAACCACATCATCAGAAATTCTGGTGAACAAATCATCAGAAAGTCTGATGATCAATTTTGCCAGAAACTGATGGTATTTCAACAGAAATATCATCAGATCCATCAGAATGGCCTTTCCTGATAATCTTCTTTAGTTCTTGATCAGCTTCTGATTCTTTAAAGTAGATGTTGTTCGTTTTAGTTGTCCTATCCGGTTTTTTTCTTGTTGTTTGATCTTCAAGACTTTTATCTTCTTCATAGATCAAGCTGAATTGGTTTTTCTTCAATACTTACAAATAAAGTTTCCTAACATTGGTGCATTGATACATAACACGAATGACATTCATTAGCTTTGGCCAAGCCGACCAGTAGTATGTTATGGTACCATAGGATGTGACAAATCCCGTTATCGGACT